>OY757921.1:46920513-47150513 GCA_963585895.1 Sepioteuthis lessoniana | reverse complement strand
CACCTGAACCTTTCTCTTTAAACTAATGACAGTCTGGTCAGAGTAAAGTCCCACTCTCAACAAGTGTCCTGAATATGATACTAAACTATCTTATGTTGAGGATCTAGCTCTGGAGCTTTGAGGATTGTGGAGTACCTTTTCATTACCATTGCTGTTAGATCCATTCTAACTCAGCATGGTAGTATCTGTTAGGGTCCCATCTATTGGTCAAATAGAAATATTTAATCATTTACTATACTTAAAAACATTTAACTGTGTGCAAATAAATGAGCACTGGTTCATTTAAAAATAATATTACCTACAAAATATTTATTTACAAATATTATCTATTTGATATATCTATGAATAAACCAGATTTGGCATTAAATAGCTTTCAAGGTTTGATATGTCATTAAACCAAATAACCTAACTTAACCTAAACTAGTAGTTCATAAACTACATGTTGCAAAACATAACTGTATGTGCTGTGAAAAAATATCCAGAAAACCAACTTAAAAGAAATGACTCCTATTATTGTAGATATCTAACAACTTAAATATTTTCTTTATTTTCCATCGTTAAATACAAAAATGAAAACATTTTATAAAACTTGCAGATTTTAAAAAAATTAAAGTCAAGTATTTAGTATTAATAATAACTGACAGTTTCATCTGAAGAAAAATGAACAAATATATATATATATATATATATATATATATATATATATATACACACACACACACACATTGGCATAATGGTTAAAGTGTTCACTAATGGTCCACAAGACTGGGGTTCAATCCCAGGTTGAGTCATACCAAAGACTCAAAAAATGGTACTTGATACTGCCTTGCTTAGCACTCAGCATTATAAAGTAAGGATCAAGGGTAAAGTGGAGCAATCCAGGGAATGGAGTAGCACCCTCCTCTACACCTCGGTGTAGTAGCTATTGAAAGGGGAGCCTTCTGGTCACCCTCGACCAACTTTACTTATAGATATATATATATATTTATTTATTTTTTTGTTAAAAAATAAATTTAGAAATTGTATTCCATAATGAATTTATTTCACTTATTAAAGCTCATCTGATGTGTTTCAAATGGAATTTGGTTACTTTTTTCTGTTAAATATCAGGGATATATTTACTTGCTATATATATATATATAGAGAGAGAGAGAGAGAAAGAATAAAAAAGAAATAAATGCAAATAAGAGAAATTGTCATGAAAAAGTTCTCAATGTTATTATAGGCATAAAATTAAAAGTGTATTTAAGTATAAAACCTAAAAAAAATATCTTATAATGATTGTGTGAAGTACATGGAACTTCAAGTAACAGACTTCTAGTGTTCATAATTTTATATATATATATATATATATATATATATATATATATATATAAAACAAGCTCATTTAATTTTTTTTTTTTTTTTTTAAATAATGTTTGAAAAAGTTGAAGGTAATTTTTTTATTGTGTTTGTTAACAGTTTAAACTCTGAAAATTTTCTGATTGTAATCAGATCTTAACTGCTTTATATTTTTAGGACGGGTCCCGTCGAAGAACTCCTGGAGGTGTCTTTTTCCAGATGCTCAAAAGCGATTCTTCTTTTACTAAAGACAAAATGAAGGCTATATTTGGAGAAGAAATGAAAAAAGAAGCAAAGAGAAAGAAAAAATTACGGTGTGTATTGTTGTTTTATTTTTATTAGTATTTGCTTTTAGGGCACTTTTTTGTTTATTAAGTTAATATCAAATAATATCTGTTTTATAAAATTTCTGTAATATCAATTGCAAATGAATATATAATAGCCCAGTTGGCTAGGGCTTTAGAGTACACCTACTGCATCTCTGCAGAGAAGTAAGACCTCCTCCCACCCCCAATGAGTGTCCTGGATAGGACACAGAATCATTTGATGGTGAGGCTCCAGTTTTGGAGCTTTGAAGAATGTGGAGTACCTCTTCATTGGCATTACTCCCAGATCCACTCTGGCCCAGAGTGATTGCACCTGATAGGGTCCTATCTATGGGTCAAATAGAACTGCTTGACATTTAAACTGTGTGCATACAAATGACTTAGGCTACATTGAATTGTTAGAAATAGAACTGTTTGAATATTTAACTGTGTGTAAACAAATGACTGGTATTTGATTAAATTGTTCATGATACATAGCAATACTTGGATCCATTTAACTGTGTGCAAACAAATGAGTAATGGTGAATAGAATTATTAGTGGTAAATAGCAATACTTGAAACTTTTAACTGTGTACCTAAATTGAATTATAGGTATTACATAGGAATACTTAGAACCATTCAACTGTGTACAAATGAATGAATAGTATTGAATAGAATAATTAGTATAGCAATACTTGTAACCACTTCACTATGTGCAAACAAATGATTAATATTGAATAGAATTATTTTTATTAGATAGTAATAATTGAAACCATTTAAATGTTTAGAAATAATACCAGTTCTAGTGTACAAACAAATTAGTTGTAACTCATTTAAAAATGTAATAACCAACTAACTATTCAATTCCAAATCATATGTATATCCATTTAAATGTGTGTAAATAAATGACTGATGTTAAATTGTTACTGTTACATAGCAATGCTTGAAACCATTTAACTGTGTGCAAATAAATGATTAATAGTTGTTTGTGGTTTTAGAAGTCTAGTCGAAGTGGAATCAACCTAGGTGGGGGGGTCAAATTATTTAACACGCAAAATAAACTGATGGATGTTCACCAATCAGACATAAGCAAAATACTGCTCTGTTTTTTCCACCTCAAACTTAGTTTCTTATATGCTCATTAAATCTCGCCACTTCACGTGGGCTTATCACGTTCTCCTCCATAAAATAAGTCACACCTCTTGCGTCCTTTTCTTCTGGTTTCCGCGTGCCGGTAGCAGAGAGAGCACACCTGTTTCTTCGAGGTAAGATTGTTCGTGGCATTACTACTATAATAGTAAATAGAATTATTTATATTAGATAGATATAATTAAAACTATTTAATTGTAATATTTAAAAGAGCTCAAACTTGTCTAAAAATGTTATCCACAAAATGTGTTTACAAATCATATATTTAATATATATGTAAAGAGGATTAGGCATTAAATAAGCTAGGATGGTTGATATGCCATAAAAACTAAAACAAATCAAACCAATGAATAAATAAGGGAATTAATTTTTGTTTTTTTTTAGTTATCTCCCTTGAAAAATTATGACTCGGGTGAGCATAATTGCTCTATTCTCTAAGTTAGATCATTTTGCTATTATGCCAATAAAAATGTCACAATGTGCTTTTTTTTTTTTTTTTACTGTGTTAATTACAAACACGCATAAATTGGTGCATTATAATATAGATAAGTAACAAAGAAAAGGTATTTTTCTTATATATATATATATTTAAAATTTTTTGTTGTAGGTCCTAAGAGAGAAAGAAATATTTTAAAATGAGTAGGTCCATAAAGAGATTTGTATTAATTTTTTTAGGATTTATTTATTTATTTATTTATTTCATTCAATAAATAATAAATAAAAGAAGTGGGCAGTCCTCATGGCATAATGGATAAAAGTGCTGGACTGCAGCCTTGAAGTAAGCGGGTTTGAACTCCAGTCATGCTATTATGTTCATTTTCAGACTAATACCCTTGGGAAAGTATGAACTCCCTTCTCTCTCTCCCCTCCCCAGCTATGACTTAAATAGTATAAATGCTGTTTCTGCAAGAATGGGTTTGGCATTAAATAACTCAGTAAGTTTGATGAACCATTAAACAAAAGATCACACCAAACTAAATAAAAGAAATCTTTATTTGATTTATGCTACTTACTTCATTGATAATGTTTAAGATGATTTTAAACTACAGTAATACTTTGGCTCTTAAAAGATCAATATTGCAACTAAGTATAAAAACGTTTAAATTGGCCCATTGGCCTAGTGTGTAGAATGTTTGTCAATGACTTGAGAGATCAAGGTTCCATCCCAGGTCGAGTCACACCAAAACTCAAAGAATGGTACTTGATGCCACTTTGCTTAACACTCAGAATTATAAGGTATGGATCGAGGGTAAAGTGGAGCAATCCAAGGAAAAGAGTAGTGCCCTCCCCAACACCTTGGTGTAGTAGCTAATAAAAAGGGAGTCTCTGAGTTGCCCACTTTACTCAATTTATAAATGTGTTTACTTTTTATAAATCATGTCTGGTAAATTCATCACAGGTAAATTATTAGTGGCAAAATTCAGAATTTGATCATTGCTTTTAAGAATTTCATAAAGAGTTAGGGTTAGGGAAACCCTATATTGTAAGAGCAATTAATCTGATATAATCAATTTACCGCAAAATGTTTTAAATGTCTCTGAACTTTTTTAATGTATTGCCTCCAGCTCAACTATCTCTAGATTACTTGTCAGTACTAGTGCTGAAAACTTTTTTTATGGTGGCTATTAAAAACTCTTTCATCTCCATAATGAAAACCTTTTCTTTCTATTCTATTGGATGCATAACTTTTAAAAGAGTATTTGTGCCTCATTCAGGGTTTGTGTCAATTTCTTATGACGATAACCATGAATGCCTCCAAATACTTATATGCTACCTATGCTTACACACGCTTTCACCTACATGCATAATTGTACCTAAGTGCACACAAGGGCAGATGAGCCTATAGTTTCACAATTGATGGATTGTAATTAACTTGGGTGACTTCTTTTTTTTTTTTCTTACAGAGCCAAACGCTTTAAAGCAACTCTGCAAAAAGCAATGGATGCTACTGGTGAAGAGGAAGATGCCACTGAAATGGAGACTGCTGCTGATGCTTCATTGGCCAATGATGGAACTCTGAATAAAAATAATTGTTTAGACAATGATTGTGGTGATGAAAACTCCAAGGACACTTCACGTGGAAGTTCGGATACTTCAAATTGTCCTGATCCAGCAACAATGGATTTGTCAGATCTCCTCAAGCACCACGTGGAAAGACGGTGTGTAGAGCAAGAAGAAAAGAAGATGGTTGAGCAAACAGAGAATAGCACAGGGCATCATCCGATGGAAATTCAATCCAAGCAGCAGGAACCAATTTTGGTACCTGATATCTTTTTGGATGATGAGGATGATATGACATTTGATTTATGAGGTTCCCGATTATCTGAGTGGCAAATTTGTTTACTCTTTATCATATACTTTTCCTTCCTCCTCCTCCCCCCCTTCCTTACAGCTACAGAGTGGTGGGTGTACAAAGCTTGACATCATTTTTCTCTATGTTCTTTTGTGTTGATTGTTGTAATTCTGGAATGCAAACTTTTTTAGAGCTGGTTTTTTTTTTTTTTTTTTTTTTTTTTTTCTTCCTTGACTTTTCTTAGGTGAATTCAGAAAATTTTTAAAAACTTTTCCAGTCATTTTCACTAAAAGCTAATATCCATGATTTTAAGATATAGAACCCCAAAAATTAAATTTTTATTTTTTTAATAGTCCAAATCACAAAAATAAAGATCTTAATTGTCTATATTTCTGAGACGAAGCTTGGTGATTTTTATCATTAAGGGTTTTTGGACTATTGTTTTCATCTTTATTTCACCACGTTTTGGCCGATATGTCCTCTGAAACGTGGAAATAACAATAAAGATGAAGTCAATAGTCCAAAAACCCTTAATGATAAAAATCACCAGGCTTCGTCTCAGAAATTTAGACAACTAATACCAGTCGGTACGGACCCAATACAATATATCAATGGAAACAATTAGAAAAACTGAATCAAGAAGGCCAGATGACATATCGGCTAAAACGTTGTGGAAATAACAATAAAGATCAAGACAATAGTTCAAAAACCCTTAATGATAAAGATCTTGACTTGGGTGTAGCCTCATGAAATAAATATAACATATCAATTTGGTGGATACAAACAAAAAGTCCCCAAATACTATATGCCCCATATTGCTAATTTTTTTTTCCCTCAAATTTAGATGCTGCAAAAATCAAGAAAATTTAACTGATCTAGTCTTTGAAAAAAAATGAAAACACAACTAAATCTTTCTTTTTTTTTTTTTTTTTTTTTTTTTTTTTTCTTTTCTTTTCTTTTATCTTTTTCTTTCTTTTCTCTTTTCTTTTCTTTTTTTTTTCTATTCTTTAAAGAAGTGCTTGAGGTGTAACAGTTATTGTGATAGGAAATGGACATGGCAAACCGGGTTCAAATCCTGAACAATACTGTTTTTATTTCACATAGTGCTAATATTCTTGGGAAAGGTTTGAATCCAATTATTCTCTCTCACCCCAGCTTTGAGTAAATAGTAAATAAGAGTGGACTCTAATCTTGGTATGGCAAACAATCTGAATTCAAACCATTTGTAGAGCTGGAGAGGGATGGGATCTGCCAGGTTATTTGTGCCCGAGACATGTTACATAAGTAGTGCTCCTATTATCAAACTACATTACAAGATATGTCTGTCTTGTCTGTCTGTTCCTCTCAACTATGTATATTAGCTTTTGGTGGAGACTAATGAAAAGTCTTAATTTTCTTCACCTGAGTCAAGGAAAAAAAATATCTGAATTTTGAGGTTGAGAGTTGTGTTATGTTTGTCCTCCATCCAATCCATTGTCCATTAAATGTTTCACTCAGAAATTTTAACTGGAGAATAAAATGGTGCCAGTAGTTTGTCTTGAAGAATTTCTGATGCTTTTCACTCTCTTCTCTACGATATAGTATAAACCAATTCATGTAGCATTGTCTCAAATACTCGGGTGTGTCAAAAGTTTTGCAAGGTTTTAATAACATGAGGCACAATTCTGTTCTGGATGCTTTAGCCAAGGTTGTAAAGGTGACAAACCACTCTGGACTGTGAGATGCAGTGCTCACCTGATACTCTCTGAATGCAACTTGCCTAATTTGCCTCTACGGCTAGAAGTAGTCTTAGAATCTATATTTTTTGGTCTACCTTGCCTGATCATCAAGGCTCTTGCAACCTGAGTGAAATTTCTTGAACCAACTGTGCCTTCACCTTTCACACAACAAATGTTATCAATTTTTTCCACTGCAAAGCATAAGTTCCTAAATTAGACTATGTTTCACATTCATCTCACATATGGAGTGAAGCAATGCACAAAATGTCAGCACACCAACTACCACAATACTACCAACCACAGCAGGTACTTTCCATAGCTGGAACTGTTTCAGTCACATGATATATGTGCTGCAAATTAGTATGAACCAAAGTATTAGAAAACTTTTGACTCACTCTTGTAATACAAACCACTTCATAAAACATTCTCTAATAAATGAGCTAACAGAAAACAATGGCCAATAAGAATCATTTGCAGAACTTTTTTTCCCAGAGGTAGTGCCTCGTGTTGTAATCTTGGATGTGGTCTGCAGCCAGAGAAGTTCTCAAAAGGCAAGTGCAGTAGTTTATTAACATTAACTTCAAAAAATAATTTCTTGTATGAATGGTAACTTTATACTCATTTTCTCGAAATAAGAACATTTTTAAAAACATCCTTCAAAAAAATTTTAAAAAAGTTTCAAAATTTCGCACACTTTTTTATGTTTAAAAAAATACCCTTAATTTTTAAGTAAATATTTTTTTTAGATTTTTTTTTTTTATTATTAAAAAATATCTACTTGAACTTCTTGTCTTTTATTTATAAAACCTTGTTAACCTTTCAAAAAATTCTGTCATAATATTTTTATTGTTTTATAGTGTATTTGCTATGCTAAATCAAACTATTAGGTTGTTTATGGCTCTGTCGGTGGGGCTTAGAATATACTGACTGTATCTATTGAACAGGGGTTAGACGCCATCTAAAAGGTGTGTCCTTGGGATGTCACTAAACTTAATCAGATGGTAAGTCTCTGTGGAGTTTGGAGTACCCATTCATTGCTATTATTCTAAGGTCTACTTTTACCTGGAGTGTTAATACCATCTATTATTAGTTTTACAAATAGTTAATTGTTTATTATTAATTACTTGAAACCATATAAATGTGTACAAACAAATCATTAAATCAAAGCAATTACTTTTTACTATATCATTGTTAGCATTAGAGAGGAATACTTGAAATCATTCAACTGTGTGCAAATTATTTGTATTAGATACAAATATTTGGTGTCATATAATTGTAAGTTTTTATTAAAAATAGTTTGAAGCTATAATTGTTTACTAAGAATTATCATTAGTTAGTTACAACCATTTAACTGTCCAAACAAATGATTATTATTAAGTAGAAATAATTAGTTGAAACCATACAAGTGTAGGCAATTTATATGTATTAGATAGGAATACTTGATATTTGACTTAATCATTTTGAATACTATTAAATAGATATAATTATATGAAACCATATCATCATCATCATCATATTCTATCAGCATGGATATTTCTGACCCTCTCTCACCACACCTTCCTATTGTCCATTGCTTCCGGCAGGTCCTCAAGGCTACATCCCATATCGGCACAGAGCTGCTGGATGTCCTGCTTTTGCTTGTTCATGTGAAGGGGTCCACATGAGTACATCACTTATGAGCTTGTCCCTACTTCTCCAGCAGTGTCCCACATGTCTGGTTCATCTAATTTTGATAGTTTTCATGATGGGTGGTAGGTGGCCGTACAGCTGTTGCTTTGTAGAGTGCTGTCTCCAGGATTTGTTCAATATTGCTTGCAGCATTCTTGTGTAATTACCATCAAGCTTTTTATCCATATGTTTAGTTAGCGTCCATGTAGTGCATCCATATAACAGTATCGACACGGCCGCTGCTTGGAAGAAACTGCGCTTCATTTTATCGGTCAGGTTTGACTTCCATATGGCCGATAGCCTATTGATACCTGTCCCTGCCTTTGCTAGTCGTGTGTTGATGTCTGTCTTGGTTGATGAGACACTGCTTCCTCTGTAGGTGAACTTGTCGACTAGTTTCAGAGAGCTACTGTTTAGTGTGAAGATGTCACCTGTTATCAAACAGCACATATATTCTGTCTTGTGTGCATGGACATGGAGGCCGATACCTGCAGTGGCTCATTCCAGACTATGTAGCAAGGTTTCAGCTTGGGTAGGTGCATTTGCTAGAAGTGCTATATCATCAGTGTAGTTGGCATAATTGTTTTTGTGGAGTATCTTCTGCTTCTTTCTTTTGTTAGCTTGAAAACGTTTTCTTTGATTTTATCGATAGATGTTCTAAGCACGTAATCTAGATGGATGATAAAGAGGCATGGAGCTAATGTGTCTCCTTGCAGTACGCCTGCTACAATGTTGAAGTAGTCTGTGTCTCCATCCGGGGAACAGACTTTTTGTTAATATTAGATAGGAATATTTAAAACAATACCAGCCCAGTCGGCTGGGGCTGTAGAATACACCAACTGCATCTCTGCAGAGAGGTAAGACCCCCTTCAACAAGTGTCCCAGATATTACATTAAACCCTCTGATAGTGAGGCTCCACCCTTGGAGATTTTGGGAATGTGGAGTACCTCTTCATAGCCATTTCTCCCAGGTTCACTGACCTGGAGTGGAAGCACTTGATAGGGTCCTATCTATGGGTCAAATAGAACTGACATTTAAGATAAAAATGTTTCAAATTTAAACCGAGTGCAAAGAAATGACATGCTAAATTGAATTGTTAGAAATAGAACTGTTTGATCATTTAACTGTGTGTAAACAAATGACTGATGTTTAATTGAATTATTAGTAATACATAGCAATACTTGGAACCATTTAAATGTGTGCAAAAAAAAAATGAGCTCAGGCTCATTTAAAAATGCTATCAGCAAAATGTGTTTACAAATCATATATAATTAATTTATGTATAAACAGGATTTGGCATTGAATAATGAAACAAAACAAACCAAATATAAAATGATACAACTATGTTCAAATTATTTGTATTAAGAATACTTGATATGATTATGCAAAAACCTCTTAAGAATTAACTACACCGAAAATATAACTGTGGTATAAAATAACACAAGACAGGTTGATATGCCATTAAAATTCACCATATTGTTTAGAAAATGAGAGCTGATTTTACATTTAAATATGTAATAAAAATAGGCCTTTATTTTCCAAACAATCTAATGTGTCAGATCTGGGGAGTTTTGATAAAAAAGGAAAAAAAAATTTTCAAATTTCTTCATTATATGTAACCATAACAATTTTGTAAATATGTTTTTGAACATTATAGCCTTTTTTTTTTTTTTTTTTTTTTTGTCAAATACAAAAATATTGGGAAATACCTACTGCTCCTGAATTATTTGAATTCTATAATGATATATTTTTCATTGATTTTTGAAAAATGTTATTATTGCTGTTTAACATCTCTTCCAACCATTAACCCTTTCTAGACTGAATTTATTTCTAAATGTTATCAGTTTTAAGATAACTCAGGTTAACTTTGAGCACATTTGAAAATTAATCTATATTAGTATATTAGATTGACCACAGCAGTGAGAAGAGATGAAATTGTATGTCTACTTAGGATGGATGGTGTATATATGCCAAGACATGGGTGCAGAAATCTTGTGGAGAATAAGATCAGGTTGGAAGTTGGTTGGTTGGGTTTTATGGCATATCAACTTTTATAGGTTATTTAACACCAAATCCATTTTTATGCTAATAGTTCTATTTCAAACAATTCAATTTAACATGAGTACACAGTTTAATTGTCAAAAACATTTCTATTTCAAACTATTCAGTTTATTCAAACAATTATTATTCAGCTAATTTTGTTTACACAGTTAAATGTCAAAACAGTTCTATATATAACAAGTACAGTTTCAATGTAAAAAAACAATTCCATTTAGTATAAGTATGCAGTTTAAATATAAGTAGAGTTTAATTGTCAAAAACATTTCTATTTAAAGCTATTCAGTTTAGTCAAACAGTTCTAATTCAAACAAGTCAGTTTAGCATAAGTATGCAGTTCTATTTAACCGATAGATAGGACCCTATCAGGTGCTACCATTCCGGGCCAGAGTGGACCTGGGAGCAATGGCAATGAAGGGGTGCTCTGCATTTCTTAAAGCTTCAGCAGCACTGGAACCTCATGATCACATTGTTTAGTATCATATCAGGACACTCGTTGGGTGGGGGGGACTCTGCAGAGGTACAGTTGGTGTATTCTACAGCTCCAGCTGACTGGGCAACAGGTTGGAAGGTATTTACCACTATTAAAAATGTGTTGAAGGTAAAGCGAGACAAGACTCTACATGCCAATCTCTTCAATGGCCCAGTTTGGGCTGCAATGTTATATGCAAATAGAATGTGAACAACCATGAAGGAAGAATATGCTGGGAATATCATTGTATGAGCACATCTGAAGTGAGGTAATTTCAGAGCAGACTGAAGGATGTGAAAGCAAAAGTTCCCCTGGGTTTGGCATGTTGCAAGGTTCACAAACAACAGTTAGACTCGTACGGTTGTTGGGTGGCATCCAAGAAACCAGAAACAACTATTCAGAAGTCCTCTTTGATGGTTAGATGCAATTGTCAAACAATATAAAGAAGGGCAAGATCAAGTACTGAATAGAAGCAAATTATGACCTGCAATGGAAAAAACAGTAGATAACCTGGTCAATGAAGGAATATTCTTCAATTAAGAAAAAAGAAATCTGATTTTAAACCAGCTTTATTCTCCTTAAAAATTGACTTTGTGTCACATCCTGCTTGTGGTAATAGATTTAGGTAAATGCATTAATTATTTTGGGTGAGGCTTTAGGATATGCCAACTGCATCTCTGCAGAGGAGTAAGATACCCCCACCCTAATAAGTATCCAAGATATGACTCTAAACCATCTGTTGGTGAGACTCTAGTTCTGGAGCTTAGGGGAAGGTTTGTTTGTTTTTTATGGCATATCAACCTTTGTAGGTTATTTAATGCCAAATCCATTTTTATAAATAAAAAAAACAGTTCTATTTGAAGCTATTCAGTTTAATCAAACTGTTCAGTTTAGTATAAGTATAGTTTTTGTTTATGCACAGTTAAATGTCAAAACAGTTCTATTTCAAACAATTTAGTTAAGCATACAAAAACAGTTCCGTTTCAAACAATGCTACCACTCTGGGCCAGTGGACCTGGGAGTGATAATAAAGAAGGGATACTCTGTATTCCCCAAAGCTCCAGTATCACTGGAACCTTACCATCAGATGGTTTCCTGTCATATCCAGGACACTCATTGGAGGAGTCTTACTCCTCTGCAGAGAAGCAGCTGGTGTATTCTACAGCCCCAAACGACTGGGCAGTAGGGGAATGTGTCACTGACATTACTCCCAGGTCCACTCTGACTTGGAGTGGTTCCATCTATAGAACAAATATACTTGAAACCATTTAACTATGCAAACAAATGACTGATGTTAAATTGAATTATGAGTATTTCTTAGTAATGCTTGAAACCATTTAACTGTGGCAAATAGGACTTAGTGTTTGATAGCAATACTGAAAACCATTTAACTGTGGCAAATAGGACTTAGTGTTTGATAGCAATACTGAAAACCATTTAACTGTGTGCAAACAAATAATATTGAATGAAATTATTAGTATGAAATAGCAATACTCAAAACCATTTAACTGTATGCAAACAAATGATCTCTGACTCATTTAAAAATGTTACCTACAAACTATTTGTGTACTAATCATATACATTTGATATATATGTATAAACAGGATTTGGCATTAAATGAACTATAAGGGTGGATATGTCTTAAAACACAGCCAACATATAGCTGTGTGAAAATTATATTACATTGGAATACTTGATAAATAGAATTATTAGTGTTACATAGGAGTACTTGCTACCAATTCACTATGCTAACAAATGAACTCTAACAAGTCATTTGAAAATAAAGTTACCCACAAACTATTTACTTATGAATCATATATATAGGATTTAGCATTAAATAACCTACAAGAGTTGATATGCCATAAAGCACCAACCAACCCACCTATTAATGAGTCAAATTAAAAAATTATTTGTACTTGATAGGAATACTTGGAACTGCAAACAAATGATTATTATAAGATAGAATTATTAATGCTAGGATTGAAAACTATAAATCATAATTCCTCTACTTAAAAAAGAAACTGAAAGATTGAAAACATTTTAACTATGTAAATTATTAGTATTAGGAATACTTGATATCTCATAACTGTATGTAAACAAATGATTTTAGATATATCAAAGTATTTTTTTAATGAACGTTAAAATGTAGTAATGATTGCAATCTAACATTTAAAAATGAATCAAAATTTTTGGCATAAAACCAAACCAAGTTTAGGGAATCACATTTATATTTACATTTTTTTGTTTAGTTGTTTAAGAGTTCTTTTGTACATGGTCTTATCCAATATGAATGATCTTTAAACAGATTTGACCCTTAGATGAAACCCAAACAGGTACTAGCACTCCACGTAAGAGTGCACCTGGGAGTAATGAAAATGAAGGAGTACTCCACATAGTTCCAGGAGTGGAACTTCACCCCGAGATGCAGTTTAGTGTTATAACCCTGACACTATTTTTGAGGGGGAGGATGGTTCTTCTTAATAGGGGATAGTTGACCTATTCTATGCCCCACCAACATCTATTTGGATTATTTCCCCAAGTAGTACTGGCTAATAAAACTTGTCCAATAAACATTCTCCTTCTCCTCCTCCTCTTCTTCCATGCCTGTAGAAGACAACTTTATTAGTCATGACAATGCAAAGAAAGATTTTCTGCTATCATTTCTACTAAAAAGATCAAATTTGACACCTACCTTTTTTAATCTGTTGGAGGCTACAAAACAATGTGAGTAAATGTACTTACTGTGAATGTAACCAATAACAATTTAAGATGATTTATTATTAAATCACATTAAAAGCATTGGTTTCCACTAGATTACTCAAATTAAGAACCGACAAGCTTAGTATTTAGATGGGTGACCATTTAAGAACAGGTTTGGTTTGATTATTTAACAGCATACTGGACATTGGCATAATGGTTAGAGTGTTCGCTAATGGTCCGAGAGACCTTGGGTTCAATTCCAGGTTGAGTCATACTAAATACTCAAAAAATGGTACTTGACGCCACCTTGCTTAACACTCAGCATTATAAGGTATATCCAAGGGTAAAGTGGAGCAATCCAGGGAAAGGAGTAGTGCCCTCCTCTACATCTTAGCGTAGTAGCTATTGAAAAAGAAGCCTTCAGGTCACCCTCGACTATAGTCGCCAATTATTTAACTGCATATCTTCACCAATTGGGTTTGGTTTAGTTTCTTTGTTTTAAATGGCATATCAACATTTATGGGCTATCTAATGCCAAAGCCATCATTGTAGAAAAACCGCACTGGTATTATTTAACCCATAGTTAGGGAGATAAGTGGGTTCATACCTTTCCCTGAAAATATCAGTCCCAAAGTGATAGCACAGCTGGAGTTTAAACTTGCTTACTATGCTGTTGCAATCTAGCGTGTAGGGACTCCGTACCCCCGACAGATTGTGTATTTAAAAATAGATTTTAGGTGTAAAATAGTCTAGATACAAGTTGTCAGATCGATGGTCACATTCCTTAATTTTTTTAAAAGACTCAGAAGTTGCTAATTGTCTGTTAGATGAGATTGCCCATGTCTATTACTCATCTGATCAAGTCAAAGTGGGACACATTTAGTATTGGAGAAACTTTTTAGTCACTTGATAATGTATCCAATACAAAGTGGTGACCACTTCCTTCAAACATCGCTGTAGACATCAGGTCCTGCAACAGCTTCTGCTTAAGTGCAGTGAGCCGGTGCTGACTAGAAGACAGATTCTCAACCATCAAAAAATGATAAAACTGCAACACTCCTGGCACCAAAAATAAAATTGCATAACTATATAAAATGTGTATTTATTTTGGGACTATTCCTTTTCTATTTTTGTTGTTTATTGTCTTAATGGTATATCAACCCTTTATGGGTTATTGAATGCCAAATCCATTTTTATACATATAAACAGTTCTATTTCAAACAATTCAGTTTAGCATAAGTACACAGTTTAATTCTATTTGACCTATAGATAGGACCCTATCAGGTGCTACCACTCCGGCCCAGAGTGGACCTGGGAGCGATGGCAATGAAGGGGAACTTCGCATTTCCCAAAGCTTCAGCATTACTGGAACCTCTCGATCAGATTGTTTCATGTCATATCCAGGACTCTCATTAGGGGAGTTTTACCCCTCTGTAGAGAAGCAGTTGGTGTATTCTACAGCCCCAACCAACGGGGCAACTTAGACACGTTGACATGCTGTATTTAAATCAATTGACCAAATGGATGTATATGTGGCAATTGTGAGCATTAACGAGTGGGACAGAGCTATCACTTTTAGTTGGAAGCATTTGTAGTATAATGGTTCTCATTGTAGGAAATTGACATTATGACTTGAATTCATCATCATCATCATCCATCACTTGGCAGGTCTTTTAGACTGTGTCCAATGTCCACACACAGATGATGTATGTAAGTCATTGCTGGTCAGCCGACACTGGCACATCCATGTGTGGGAGTCCATAAGTGAACATTGCTTATGAGTTTTTTTCCAGCAGAGCCCAGCATGTCTTGTTTTCCTTACATGTATGGTTTGTGTGATGGAAGGTAAGTGGAGGTACAGCTGCTGTTTTGTGGACTGTTACTTCCAGGATTTGTTTTAAAAAAGCATGCAGCATCTTATGTAGGTCTTATCTAGCTTGTTCTCCATGTGGTTCATTTAAATCCAAGTGGTGCATCCATACAGTAGTACTGACACAGTCATAGTTTGAAGCAAATCCTGTTTAATTTTTTCAGAAAGATCAGATTTCCATATGATTGATAACCTGTCGATAGCAAACCATGCCTTTGTTAGGTGTATGGTGACATCATTTTCAATAGATTAGATATTGCTGCTGAGGCATATGAACTGGTTTACTAATTTCAGAAGCTTGCTACTTAGCCTTGAGAAAGGTATGCATCCAACTATTCTCCTTCCAGTTATGAGTAAATTGTAGGGCAGACTGGGTTCTTTAACCTTGGTATGGCTACCAGTCTAGGAGGAAAACTCTGAATTTAAACCTGTTAAACTCAGCTTAATAAAATTTAACCTTGTGTCGTATCCTGCATGTGCCGAGGGGTTGGGTAAATATATACCTGGCCAAAGAGAAATCTTGTTGCATATCAATTGCAGTCTTTTTTGCTCATGGGACATCTGTCTGTCTCATTGCCATACTTTGAATTAATACATTCATTCATACAATTTCTGGCTTGATCAAATGACTCAGCATTTTATTATACTGTTCATAACTGAATTCTTTTATTTGATAAGTCCAGTTGGCAGGGGCTGTAGAGTATGCTAACTGCATCTCTGCAGAGGAGTAAACCCCTCCTCACTCCAACAATTGTCCTGGATATGACACTAAACCATCTGATGTTGAGGCTCCAACCCTGGAGCTTTGGGTAATGTGGAGTACCCCTTTATTGCCATTACTCCCAGGTTCATTCTGACTTGGAGTGGTTGTACCTGATTGGGTCCTATCTTTGGATCAAATTGAACTGTTTGACATTTAACTGTGTGCAAACAAATGACTGATGCTTGTTAATAAATAAATAAAATCGCTTGTTAGTGTTACCAATACTTGGAACCATTTACTATGTGCAAAAAATGAGTAATATTGATTTGAATTATTAGTATTGAATAGCAACTTTTAAAACTCTTTAACTGTATGCCAATATTGAATTATTGGTATTACATAGCTATACTTGGAACCATTTAACTGTGTGCAAATAAAACTATTGGTATTGGATAGGAATACTTGAAGCCATTTATGTGTGCAAAAAAATGATTAATACTAAATAGAATTATTTGTGTTAGATAGAAATGCTTGAAACTGTTTAACTGTGAGCAAAAAATAAATTATTGGTATTATATAGCAATACTTGAAATCATTTAACTGTGTGCAAATAAAACTACTAGTGTGAGTAATACTTGAAACTACTTCACTGTGTGCAAATGAATGATTAATATTATTAGTGTTAGCTCGCAATACTTGAAACCATTTAAGTTTGTGAAAACAATAAGTAAGTAAAGTTGGCGACCATAGTCGAGGGTGACCTGAAGGCTCCCTTTTCGATAGCTACTATACCAAGGTGTAGAGGAGGGCGCTACTCCTTTCCCTAGATTGCTCCACTTTGCCCTTGATCCTTATAATTCTGAGTGTTAAGCAAAAAGGGATCAAGTACCATTGTTTGAGTTTTTGGTATGACTTGACCCGGGATTGAACCCCTGTCTCCCTGGAGCAAGATTCAATTGTGTATAAATTAGTTCTTACACATTTGAAAATAAAATTACATACAAAATATTCACTTACAAATCATGTCTATGTATATATATATATATATACACACACAACCATTTAATTGTATACAAACAAAGGACAGATTTTAAATTAAATTGTTAGCATTACATAGCAATACTTGAAACTATTTAACTGCTTGCTCAGAAATGATTATAAATAGAATTATTCATGTGAAATAGGAATACTTAAAACCAATTAACTGTGTGCAAACAAATGAGCTCTGGCTCATTTAAAAATGTTATCAAATATTTGATATGTATATATTTACCTATTCCTCCACAGGAGCAGGATGTGACACAAGGTCAGTTTTTAAGTGGAGTTTTCCTTGTAGACTGGTTGCGATACCGAGGTTAAAGAGCTCAGTTTGCCCTACTATTTACCCATAACTGGTGGGAGAATAGTTGGATTTGTACCTTTCACAGGGTTATTAGAGCTATGTGAAATGCAATCGGTCTCATCCAAGATTTGAACTCGTGTCGCTGTGTCCCTTTCCTATGATGGTATCCATTACACCACAAGCACCTCCAAATATATATATATATATGTAGAAACAGAATTTGGTATTAAATAACTTACATGGGTTGATATATCATAAAGCCCAACCAGCTTTTTATCTGATGTGTCTTTCTATTCAACCTTCGTTACACTGCATGATATAGTTTTTGATCCAATTCTGTGATTTTCTACATCTGCCACCCACAAACTGTCACATTCTCATTTCTCTTTTGTTACTTGTGATTTTTTATGCTCATATCCCACAACATCACAAAAATCTTATTCAATTAGATTATTTAATACTCAAGGAGACAGGTGAACATTTAGTTTCATCACAAAACCAAGAAAATTTTAGTAATCACAAAGTCGATAGACAAAAGGTGATGCAGCTATCCAACTGAAAATAGGGATCAATGGTGGTTTTGAGTAACTCACAAAATTAGATGAATAATTTTTCAAATATTGGTTAATTTTTAATTAGTTAATTTTTCATTCAGAGTATTTGGACTTATTGTTATATTCGCAACATTTTGGCTGATGCGTCTTGCTGGACACATAATGGTTAAAGAACTTAGTGAAATCATCAGGAGGTTGCAGGTTCAATCCTGACTAAAGGTAAAAATAACAAGGAATACTTACTATGGCTTAACACGTGTACCCAGTTATGGTTACCCTGTGGATTAAAGGGTTTGGTTCAAAGTTCTGTGTAGGCCCCAAGTTCAACCAGAAACACCTGAAGGATGCATCAGCCAAAACATTGGGAATATAACAATAAGGATAAAGTCACTAGTCTCAATACTTTAATTGATAAAAATTATCACTCTTTATTGCAGAAATTTAGACAAAAAATATTGGTTAAGAAAATTCGTGTATATCAGTGAAAATTAAAAAAAATAAAATGTATATAGTTTGAAAAAAAAAAAATGTATTCTTTCTAAGTAAAAAAACTGCAGGAGTCACCCGAGTGTAATGGCTAAAACGCTGGACTGTGGCCTCAAAGTAAGCAAGTATAAACACCACTTGTGCTATTACATTCACTCTTGGGCTAATTCTTTTGGGAAAGTTATGAACCCTCTTATCCTTCGAGCTATGGGTTAAATAGCATCACTTCTGTTCTTCAAAAAGGTTGGCTTTGGCCTTAGATAACCTGCAAAGGTTGATAAGACATTAAAGAAATAAACTAAAGTAAAAAACCTGCCATATATTCAATTATTTATTTAGCAAGATTTACTGGCAACGTTAATTTTTTCTAATAAATATTTATTTACCCAACCCCTCAACCAGGAGCAGGAAAAAACACTTTTTCAGTTAAGTACTCCTGGTGTGAATTCAGAGTTTTCCTTCTTCTAGATCGGTTGTTTTATCAAAGCTAGAAAATCAGTCTGTCCTACTATTTTACTCATAGTTGGAGGAAGAATATAGAATTTCATACTTTTCTCTTTTTTCTCATGAGTAACTATTATAAGTAGAGGAAAAACTTTTAAAGCAGTATGATTTCACTTGCCAAACTTGCTTTCTTTAGAGATACACTTTGCTGACCATTTACAGCCTTGTCAATTCATAAAGATTATAACAAAAAAAGTATTATATAATTGCGGAAAGATTTTTTTTTTATTATCATTTTTTGTTGGTTATATCTTTCGGTTTAGTTAGGTTTAGAACTATTTAGCTTAGTGCACGGGTAGGGGCACACATTGAGTGCAGGTGTTCACGCTTGCGCGGGGAGGATGTGACAATCACAGATGTCATAATAAAAATCCCTGATAGGAAATGAGATTGGGGATGTGAATGATGTCATGCCCGGAAGCTGAGGATTTTGGGTGATTTTTGAATAAAAGCAGTTAGTTGAGATTTGAACCTAGACGAAGTGAGTTGATTTTTGAGCCTCGGCGAGGCGAGGCCAGTTGGGTCTACTAGATGTGCCGCGTGTTGTCAGGTCAGATGGAACAGTCAGCATAATAGAAATTGTCTCTTTCTCCTCGTGTCAAAAAGCCTAAAAGTCAAGAAGGTAATAAAAGTTTTGTACCTGAACTACCGAAAGTTGTCAGTGTTTCGGGATTCCTATGCATAAGTACATTTTACATATCTGTTATTTTACATATATGAGTATGTTACAAAAGGAGGTGCACCTAGTGTAACAGTTATTGTTGTAGAAATTGGAATCAGGGACCTGAGTTCAAAACCTGGATGGTAATGTTTGTCTTTCACTTTGAGATAATACCCTTCAACTGTAGGTAAATAGTAGGGTCAGACTGGGTTCTTTAGTCTTGGTGAAGCAACCATCCTAGGAGAAGGAAAACTGAATTCAAACCCTTTGTACTACACTTAAAAATTGACCTTGTTTAACATCCTGCCTATTGCAAAGTGATTGGATAAATACATCAAAAAAAGAGTTGGATTTCGACCAATCATTTTGAAGGAAAGGTTCATAAAAAATATAAATCTATACATTAGCTTTTGAGTAACAAAGAATTGGTTTGATGTGGTTTCTTTGTTTAATGGCACATCAACCTTCATGGGTTATTTAATGCCAAAGCCATCCTTGTAGAAGGAAATCAGAAATATACTATTTAACCCTAACTGGGGGAAATAAAAGGGTTTATAGTTTTTCCAAGGGTATTTGTCCAAAAATTATGATAATAGTGTGACTGGAGTTTGAACTCATTATGATGTCACAGTTCATCATATTTGCCAGGGACTCCACAACAGAGAATTGAATATTTGATACTTCACTAATGAGACCTTTATGAACTGCTGTGAGAATGATTTGCTCTTTTCGTTAAAGCTCATCACACCTACATTCATGTTGACTGCTTTTCAAACGTTGCATTTGCAAGTTTGGGGGATTTTTTGATTAATCTCCAGTTCTCAGATGTCTCTTGACATTAAAGAATGTAGCAAATGGCTTTTTAGACAAGAGTCAGTGCTAAAAATTTTACCTGGCAAAAATAATTACTGGAATGAATTGAGATATAAAATAACTAGTTTCTTGTTATGGTATCTACTGGACAATGGGGTTATGGTTAGAAGACCATTGTTAGTGTCACGTGATAGCTCACGGAGACGAAGAGGTAGGAATGATACTATCCTCCCGTGTTGCTATTAGCGCTTTCTAGCAGTCAAAAAGTGACCGTTAAGAGAGAATGTGGGTCACGGAGAATATAGACCAGATGTTTGCACTTAAGTGACCTCAGGTCGCCGGACATCGGAAGGGGAAAGAGAGAGAAGCCAAATGACTGGCTGGGACCCCAAAACGGAAGTGGGGTTCCCTTCCCCTCAGCGGAAGTAAGGGACAAAAAAGGGAGTTTTTTGAGCAAGGCTGGTGGCAGTCGGACCATAGCCATTTTACTCCGGGCTAAAGACAAAAGACTAACTGAGACACGAAGGACCCCAAGTCCTTCAAGCCAGTATTAAAAACAGTACAAAGTCTATTAGCCAGTGAAAGAAGAAAATTCTCCAGTGGAACCCCGTCAAAAAAATAAGATAAGTAACTTTGGGACATTTTTCCTTTACACCCAAATTTTGTTTACCACTCTCTCTCTCAATTTGAAAAAGGATAAAGCCAAGAAAAGACATTCATATTCATGGACTATCCAATTATTTGTTTTGACACTTTGAACGTATATATATATATATAACCGTAGTAAAGAACCTATGCATTTTCATTTTACCATGTGGTCTATGTTGTTATTCCATGCTTTCCTTTCAGCTTCTATTCGCCTTATATTATCTCGCTTAGAACTGTCCTAGTAATTCCTAAAGTATCACGCGGGAAACCGGAGTTGCCGACTATAACAATATTAATATTATTACGACTAAGACCTATAGGCCCGTATTCTTCTATTATCTAAGGGAAAGAAGTTTAGCGGCCTGGTGGGTGTGTGATAGTGTGAAATTTGGAACCCCTTGCCAGTGGCGGTCAGTCTGGCCCTAAATTATTCCCTCACGTAATATGCCAGTTCTTATCTGCCTGAGAGACTTATTCCGTAGGGGATCAAGTGCCAACCTGCCCCGTCTTCACACGTGCGAAAATAAAGTCCCGTTTTGGGATTTTAGTCAATTTGCCGTCACATTAGTGAGTTCAGTTCTCATTGACTACCCCATACTACTGACTGTGTGCTAAACTAAGCTAAGCTGAGTAAATGACAACTTTTTTCCTATTAGTGAACTAGCTGTATTCTTCTCCAGTCTCTTTGATGAGGTTTTCTAGTTATAGCAGAAACAACACATATTACCAAGCGTCATCACCAAGTCAGGCCAATAGCATGGATTCCTTTATCTTTTAAAGAACGTTCACCTTGTTTTTTTTAATCTAGCAGTAAATAAACTAACAATAGATAAGATGCAAAACATTTTTTATTTAATAGCTGATTTGCTTTGGTTCTGGAATACAAATCAAGCCATGCATCTCTGGCTGCATGATCATCTGACCCCTCATTGTGTTGTCTTTCTCAGCAGGTTAAGTCAAAATGCATGAGTCCAAGACAGTCCACAAAGGGAAGAACAAGACGAAAACAAAAAGTTGAATAAATGTTTAAAGAGAGGAGGAGGTTTGTGTGTGACAAAATGATAGCTTGTGGTATCCTCACTTTGGCTACCTTTCCCTTAACTAAAAAACTAAAGCTGATTGCTTTATCTTTGGACCTGATCTCACCCCCACATCATGTCTCTCTGGCAGACCCCTTGCATCTGTTCATGTCTGTTCTCTTTTCCCTTCTTTTTCCTTCTCTACTTGTCTATACCCAGGAGTGAACATTCCTATTTTCAGATTTTTGGCTACCCATTGGTTGAACATAAAAATACTGGCTGACAACATGTCTCCAGAAACCCTAAATCATACGACAATGAGATCTTTAAGTTGCAGTCCACTTTTATCTGATCATCTGCACTTTATCCCATGCAAATATGTCTCAGCTACTATATGGACACACACATATACATGCATAAACATACCCATAGTCAACTCACAATTATACACATGTATACACCTACATTCACATACATACACTCATGTAGAGCTAAGTTTGTATAATAGTGTCACATTGGGTTTTTTGTTTAATGTCATATCAACTTTCATAGGTTATTTAATTTCAAAGCAATCCTATTTAACCAATAGCTGGGAGATAAGAGGGGCTCATACCTTTCCCAAGGGTAAGAGTTCAAAAGTGAACATTATGATATGACTGAGTACAAACTTGCTTACTTCGAGGCTGCAGTCCAGCACTTGCCATTATGCCCTTTAATAGTTGAACATTCTGGCATTAGGATTAATATTTAGTTGCCCCTTGTTAATATCTAAATAAATATTTAAATTTAGGAAGTGCCCGTGATGTAATGGTTATCGTTGTAGGAAATGGACACGTCAACACGAGTTCAAATCCTGAACGAGACTGATTACATTTCACATAGCACTAATACCCTTGGGAAAGGTATGAATCCAATAATTCTCCCTCCAGCTATGGGTAAATAGTAGGGCAGACTAGGTTCTTCAGCTTTGGTGAGACAACTAGTCTAGGAGAAGGAAAAACTCTGAATTCAAACCTGTTAAACTCCGCTTAAAAATTGACCTTGTGTCATATCCTGCCCAAGCGGAGGGATTGGTAAATATGGTTAATATTTAAATATTAATGTTCATTTTAATATTTGTTAATATCTAAATTAATGGTACAGTTTTTTTCCAAGCCATGCAAAGGAAAATATGGAATACCCAAATGTTAAAGAAAAAATATGGATGTTGGTTGGTGGATTGGGTTTTATGGCATATCAACCTTTGTAGCCTATTTAATGTCAAATCAATTTTTATTCAAATAATCAGTTCTATTTCAAACTATTTAGTTCAGCATGAGTACACAGTTTAATTATCAAAAACATTTCTATTTCAAGCTTTTCAGTTTAGTCAAACAGTTCTCATTCAAACAATTCAGTTTAGCGTAAACACACAGTTAAATGTCAAAACAGTTCTATTTCAAGTAATTCAGTTTAGTATGAGTACGCAATTCAATTCTATTTGACCCCATAGATAGGGCCCTATCAGGTGCTACCACTCCAGGCCAGAGTAGACCAGAGAGCGATGGCAATAAAGGGGTCCTCAGCATTCCCCAAAGCTCCAGCATTACTGGAATCTCACGATCAGATTGTTTAGCATCATATCCAGGACACTCATTGAGGAGGGGGTCTTACTCCTGTGCAGAGGTGCAGTCGGTGTATTTTATAGCCCCAGCTGACTGAGCAAAAAAATGGAATTCATTTTCCAAAAATTAGGGTTAATATTTAGTTTCCCTTTTTCAAGCCTTAATTCTTTCAGGCAAGTAATTTCACTAATATAAAGATATGTTTTTTATCAAAGTTGTTCTATCTTTCCCTGATTTGTAATTTATAGATCTTTATTGGATGAAGTCTTATTATTTTTTTAAAAATTTCCCCCTCAAATTTTTAATTGGATTTATATCTACGCTGTTCACTGGCTGTCATTGATTTTATATACCTTTCAGGAAGAAAAAGCTTTAATTTCCTTTACTTTATGATAAGATGCATTATCATCCTGAAAATGACTTCATCATCACACCCATTTCCTATTGATGGAATGTGCATTGATTGTTGGAGTAATTATTGGCATTTAACCAGATACGTTAAATGCAACCCCATAAATGACTTGCGAAATTTACTTGTTTTCTTCAGCCTGTCATCTTAAGGTTTCATTTGAACAATACCAGACAAAAGTTACATCATTGCCTTATTCGATGTAAATTCTTAATTCATCATCAAATATCACTTTCATCCAATTGTCCACATGCCATGAGTATTTCACTTTAGTCCACATTTTCTTCTGTTTGTGTGTTAGTGCTGGTTTTTGTTTGGCTTTTCTACACTCCTTTGTAAACTGCCTTCTTGAACAAGTTTTTCAATCCTTTCCAATGTTTCAATGGATAGCACCTTTCAATTAGGCATGCCCAAATGCTTGTTAAGGTGTGCAAGAATTATCATAACTGTAAACTGATTTGCATATTAAGGCTGCTGCTGGTATTTGTTTTAGGAATTATGATTTAGAAGATCATTGCATAATATTTTGCTCCACATATTTTGGAAAAAAAATGAACCATTAATTCAAATAATTTAATTTACTTTAAGGAATATTTTCTAAAGCCAAAATGCTCAGTTATTAAAGAAAAATGTTTTGTGTCTTATCTGTTATTAGTTTATTTACTACTAAATAATAAACATAAGTGAACTTTCTCACTGTGCTAATTCCATAATTTTTGCCTAGGGTAACAGATAATACTATGTTAGGATATCAGCAAAATCAACACGAAGAATGATTTGAGTAATCTACACAATTCCAAGAAGGAATGTAGTTTATTCTCATAAACAAGCATGTTTCCAAAAAAAAAACAAAAAAAAATTTTAAAAAATCATGGACAGAATATTTATTCACTTTGGTCAAACTGTTCTAATTCAAACAATTCAGTTTGGTATAAGTACAGTTTTTGTCCACACACAGCTAAATGTCAAAGCAGTTCTATTTCAAACAATTCAGTTTAGCATAAGTACGCAGTTTAGTTCTATTTGATCCATAGATAGGACCCTATCAGGTGTTACCACTCAGGGATAGAGTGGACCTGGGAGTGATGACGAAGAAGGTGTACTCCATATCCCAAAGCTTCCGCATTACTGGAATCTCATTACTCGTTGGGGGGGTGTTTACTCCTCTGCAGAGGTGGGTGCAGTCAGTGTATTCTACAACCCCAGCCAACTGGGCAAAAAAATAATCTTTCTTTTTGTGTGTACAGCACAATGAGCAGCCAATGATCACTATTTTTAATTGCTAAGTATCTCCATCAACCTGAGAACTGTCATTAAGTGATTTAATTCCTGTTTTTATGAAAAGAATAGCTCTGTTATTAATTAAACGCACTCAGCAGGTTTATTCTTAAAGTATTTTCCATAGAGTGAGGATAAGGACTTCTCAATTTGGTTTAATAAGTAAACTTATTATATATAAGCTGATTTTTCACGAGGCAAGCAGGCTCTTGAAAGGAAGATTAGTGTAACATATTTTTTCCTTGCTCATTATGATCTGGCCTTAAGTCAGACAAATTTAATCTTAGTCAATATTTACATAAATTCAAGATGTTGACTTTGTCTAAACTGCAGACAATATATGTATTCACCCCACCCCTCTGCCACAACGTCAATTTTTTGTAGCTAGTTTGAATTTGGATTTTCCTTCTCAATGGGATGCCTTGTCAAGGTTAAAGAACCCAGTGTACCCTACAATTTATCTAAAGCTGGGATTGTGGAGGTAGATTTATACTTTTCCCAGGAATATTAGTATGAAGTGAAATGCAGTCAGCCTTGTCCAGGATTTGAACTCAGATTAACAACTCCATTTCCTATGACTTTAACAGTTATACTAAGCGTGCCTCCAGCAGACTTACTCAACCCCTACACCACAAACAGCATGTGACACAAGGTCAATTTTTTTTTAACAAACAACAGCTTGTTTGAATTCAGAATTTTCCTAATTCTTGACTTGATTCTTTTCAAAAGCAGGAGAACCCAGTCTGCTCTACTATTCATTTATAGCTGGAGGAGTAAAGAAATGGATTCATAGCTTTGTCAGGGGCATTAGCATAAAGTGAAATACACTTGGCCTCATCCAGGATTTGAATTCAGGTTGCTAATTCCATTTCTTATAATAACCATTATGCTAAGTGTACCTCCTGTGAACAAAATAGTAATTTACTAAGCTTTTTGCTTAAATGTGGCACAAGGCTGTATGAAAGGGCACCCAATGAGAATCAAACTCACTCGTGAAGGTTTGCTAGTCTAGCTTGCTAACTATTACACTACATGAGGTGCCCTGTCCTGTGGACAGAATAGTAGTAGTAATTTACTAAGCTTTTTGCTTAGATGTGGTACAAGGCCACATGAAAAGAGCACCCAATGAGACTCATACTCATTCATGTAAGTTTGCAAGTCGAGCTTGCTAACCGTTATACTTGAGGTGCCCCCTCTTGTGGATAAAATGGTAATTTACTAAGCTTTTTACTTAGATGTGGTACAAGGCCACATGAAAGGAGCACCCAATGAGACTCATACTCATTCATGTAGGTTTCCAAGTTGAGCTTGCTAACCATTACACTACCCGAGGTGCCCCCTCATCTGAACAAAATGGTAATTTACTAAGCTTTTTGCTTAGATGTGGCACAAGGTTGTATGAATGGGGCACCCAATGAGAATCAAACTTGCTTGTGAAGGTTTGCTCGTTTAGCTTGCAAACTATTGCACTACCCCAGGTAAAGAGGAAAAAGAAAAAAACAAAAACAAAAAAAAACAGTGATAGGATATATTTTCAAAGTTTTATTGGTTAATATTATTTATACACACAAGAATAATATTCATCTTCAAGTTCAAAAAGTTCTGTTGCCATATCATCACGCAAAGCTAATAACTTGTTGTCTAATTCACTCTGTTTTTGCTTGTAAAGTTTCGTCTTTTGACCAATAAATTCGTTCACTGAAGGAAAATCATTGAGGATGAGAAATTGCTTCAGGTCAGACACAAGTTTCATCAGAGACTCTCCTGCTCGTACCTACAAAAAAAGAAAAAACAAGAAATTTTCTTGATCTTCATCACGAACTCTATACACTTGTACATGCATCCTTATATAACAGATACATATAGAAATAAGTCATTTTTATGGGTACTATGCAAGTAATCATCATAATTTGCATGCAATCCTAATTTCATACAAGCTCTGTCCCATAATTGTCATTACAGTTTATGTATAAAATTTATACATGAATGTAACAATTTCTAGGACAGAGATAATAATAAATTCTTTTGGAAACAGTCTTGTTAAGTTTTGAGGTTAAAATGTTTCTTTTTGCATCATGTGAACTTTTGAATTGAAAGAACTTGAAACAATGCATAACACTTACTATGTTTGCTGCCCTGACTTGCATTTCATACTGGTCTTGTTCTGCTTGAGTCATCCGTGAGATCTGCGTGTCATCCTCTACCTGAAATTTTAAAAATGTAGATTACAAAACTGAGCAGAGTGGATAAATCGGTAAATCGAAAATAAACAAAATCTCAAAACAGTTCAGCAATTTTTTAAGTAGCTTTTTTTTTCTCCATTTGTTGTCCCTATGTTGATGGGGTTATGTAATGACTATCAGCACTGAAAATATTAGTTCTACTGCTATTCGTGACTACAACAGTTTATGGTTATCACTATCTCACTCGGTAGTGGCATAATTTGGAGAGTACTCAATATCTATGACAGAGCTATTATATAATAATAAATAAATATATATCAGTTTATATATGAGACTATACATTGATAGATATATATGCATGAGACAATAGCTGGATATATATGTGTGTGAGAGAGAGAGAGAGAAACTATAGTTGGATTCATATATATATATATATATATATAATATACTTAAGCAGCAACTCATTATCTAAAGAGGTTTGTTTGAATACCACAGATTGTTTCTTTCTTAAAACCTTCAGGTGAAGACGTACTAGTAATCTTCTGGGTCAAAATGGTAAAGAAAGAACCCCAGTGCTTTCAACCATTTTACTGGTCATCTTTGGGGGTTGTGTTAGATCATTTGTTGCAGTGAGTTTTATATAATGTGTGTGTGTGTGTGTGTGTGTGTGAGAGTGTTTTTTTTTTGTTTTTTTTTTAAATAAATTATAGATGGGGTTGGTTTATTCTGTTAGGATGGGTGGTTAGTTATTTAATATGTTTATACTTGTAGTGAATGCTATTTTATTTATAGCAGGTTATTTTATTTTTTATAGTTATTGCTTTGAGGATTTGTAAACGTTTTTTATTGTTATTTTTATATATGATTTTTGTATTGTTAATTAGGATCTTTCTTATGTCTGGGATTTGAGTTTGTCAGTGTCTTTATTATGCTTTGTCATTATATGCTGTTTTATCGCACTTATATATATATATATATATATATAATTATGTGTTTGTGTGTGTGAGAAATAGAGAGAGACAATTACTGGATTCCTAACAATAAGTGATGTGCAATGACAGTCATATCACTACATCATGTGCAACAGTGAGATTTCTTGTGTTATATTTTCTAAATAAACTTGATTTTCATGCTATATTTTATTGGCTGGTTTATGTTTTCCACCCACTGAGGAATTTTGCTGAGAGGGTCTGGTTGTTTTAACTATTTTTGCTCTGGTTTTCATATAGATCATTTTAACAAGAACAAAGCAACTGATTTACTGATTTTATTTTGAGCGGGGGGGGGGGTATCTTTATTGTCCTAACATCAGTTCATAACATTGGCACTGATTATCTGAAGATTTTATGATAATTGAAAATTTTTAAATTACCTTAAAAAAAGAAAGAAAGATACCACATTATAAGTTACTAAAAATTGGAAAAAGCAGTGATAAAAGGAGTTTAATTTAGGTTGAAGCTCTTTAAGTTGACTTTTGGCCCAATGAGTAGAGTGTTTACCAATGGTCCGGGAGACCAGGGTTCAATCCCCGGTCAAGTCATACCAAAGACTCTAAAAATGGTATTTGATGCCACCTTGCTTAACACTCAGCATTATAAAGTAAGGATCAAAGGTAAAGTAGAGCAATCCAGGGAATGGAGTAGCACCCTCCCCTACACCTCGGTGTAGTAGCTATAGAAAAGGGAGCCTTCGGGTCACCAACTTTACTTACTTACATTCATGTTTCAGCAAAAACGGCATGAATCTACTTCTGTTTCATCTAAATATCTAACAAAATGTCTCCCCACTTATGTGAAAAATATTTATGAAGGAAAGAGTGAATGAATAAGCTATTTAGGAAATCACTCCCTAATAACTATTTTAACTGCTAAGGAAATAGTCACAAAAAGCTGTTACATTGATACTCAAACTTGACAGGGCCAATAACATCTAAATTTTTTTAGATCAACTTTCATCCCCACCCCTCTTTGAAGAATTTCAAATGGGTCAGTTTTCTATATTTTTGGCATCTCAAGTTATACTTCGAAAGAATAGGAATAACTCTTGCAAAGAGATTTACAAATTTTAGATGGTTTGGTTTACTCATTTAACAACATATCAACTCCCTCTGGGTTATCTAATGCCAAAACTGAAATTCACTTGCAAATGCACAATTGTAATCCTATTTTCAATGTTCCATTGCATTTTTTTTTTAAATTGCATTTTTTAGTCTGTAATCATTAGTTTGTAAAGTTATATGGCATCAAGTGATACCTCCCACAAGGTAGGATTTGACACAAGGTCATTTTAATGTGGGCGGGGGTGCACAAATTGAGATTCATGCATGCCAGAAGCAAAAATATACTACATCCCTTTGGCATTCCCCTATTGGAGTGCCTCAGGCACCAAGCAATGAACTTAGCCCTGCCAAAGTAGGTATTGCTTTAGGGGATAGCCTTCTGGGATGAGTGTGATGAAGTGTTCAATACCACACATCTGGGGTGTGCTCGTGAGAATAGTATATTGCATTCATTTGAAACAGAAACCAAAGCCTGCAAAGGCACAGTACCGAATTATATGGCATTCAGTATTCCTCCATAATATGAATAGTTTTCAAACACATCTATTTGACTTATAGATAGAACCCTAACATCTACCAGTCCAGGTCAGAGTAGACATGAGGGTAATTGCAATGAAAGGGTTCTTCACACTCCCCAGAACTGGAGCCTCACCACTGGATGTAAATTTTAGAGACAAATGATTATTAGAGGTGCTGGTGGTGTATTCTATAGCCCCAGCTGATAGGGCATAGTAACATTTGCAATGATGACTCTTTTACCAACCCCTCTGCAAAAGTAGGATAGGACACAAAGTCAATTTTTCAAATTGAGTTTAACAGGTTTGACTTCAAACTAGTTACCATACCAAGGTTAAAGAGCCTAGTCTGCACTACTATTTACCCATAGCTAGAAGGGCATTAGAATTATGTAGAATGCAATCAAACTCATCTTAGATTTGAACTTGGGTTGCCATGTTCATTTTCTATAATGATAACCATTACATAAGCACTTCCCCATATACATATATTCAGAAGAAAAATAAAGACATTTTGTATTTTATTAAAAAGACAAACTAAAAATATATTTTTAAAAAAAAAAGCCTGTTTCCATGCAGGATATCATTCTTGCTAAGGCAAAAATAAATAATAAAAGAAAAATACTGAAATTATTATTTATATAATTAATACTCGGTTCAATTAAAGTTTACATATATATATATATATGTAAACTTTAATTGAACCGAGTATATATATATATATATATATATATATATATATGCGCTACACAATACAACAGTACAGACACTCTTCTTACAAAGTAGTAATGTACATACAAAAGTTACATCACTTTTGTAATACATCCTCCCCTGATGATGGCCCAAAGTTGGGCGGAAAGTACTTGGGAAATAACTAATCATGGAAAATTTATCAACCAATTCAAGCCAAATATCATAAGATTCGAAAAGATAAACAAAAAAATATGTAGACAAAAATGTCTATTATATTCAATCAAATATATATATATATATATATATATATATATAAGGGTTGCGCACAGTTTTAAGTCTCACACAGATTTTAGATTTTTGTTGCACACCTCATCTTTGTATGGGCCTCCACTGCACAGAAATTAAGATAGAAATTTGAATTTGTTTCTCTAGTTTTATAAAAAGTAGTAGTGTGTTGTCACAACAAAAATGTTCAGCTATGATTCTTTTTTCCAGATGAGGCTTAAAATTTTTTGAATTACCTTTGTTTATATATATATATATATATATATATATATATATATATATATATATATATAAAACAGGGGTCATTCAAAACATTCATTGAGTTCTCTAGCAAAGGAATTAATTGTTGCCACTTGCATAATGGAAGGCCCTTAGAGTGAATTGAGCCCTTGGTAGCCGTTAAGCATATATATGTAAACAAAACAAAAGTGATACAAATGCTTTAAAAAATCCTTTTGCCTACAGTGAGTTTTCTTGTGACTGTATGGTAGAATTTCTGGCTAGTGTAACAGTCAGCCGAATAACAATCCCTGCTTAAAGAAGCTCATGTGTCTAGACATACTGAAGAGTTATGATAAAACGAAACAGCATCTGTGGATGACATTATATATATATATATCAAACACTAAATGTGACAATTATGGGACAGTGGTAGTGTGTTTTGGTTTTAATTACCCATTTATAGGTTCTGAAATAAAGACCGAGTATTTTGTGTCAAAATGAATAAGTTAATGTATGTAACACTATGTAGGTGGTCCGCCAAGCAGACGATTCCTTTGTTTTGGCGCGAAACCAGACAAAGGGTTTTGAACTTGAGATCTCGGCGTGACTGGAAGTGGTAAGGGGACGCAAGAAGAGAGTTGGGAAAAGGAGCTCGAGGGCAGTTGGCGAGGGATGACGAAGAGAGGTAGTCGACACCGGACACCGGAGCGGAGAGATCAGTTGGCATGAGATAGGGTCCAGACCAGTGAAAGAAGATCAAGTCAAGATGAGTCGGCATTCCTGTTGCTTTGTGGAAGTTTCGCTAGAAATCCATGCTAGCGTTAGTCTATATATGCTATCAGGAATGCAGAGATGTTACATAGCTTCCCTTCTGCACTTGAGTTAACCCCAGGCTCGTATTGTTCGTTTGTTCTCTTTCCTCCTGTTCCCCCGATTGTATTTGATGTAGCGGTAAAGAAATGTGCGTTACCACTATTGGAACCACTAGTTGATCACAGGCCGTAAAGAAGAGGAATGGTTAGAAGAAGTTGTCGTAACGTTGGGGATGAAGGGGAACATCACATGTATTAGTAAGATGATTAGATATTTTTTTAAAAATGATAATGACTTTATTGTGATTTGTTCCTACCCAGATTCCACTTCATCTCTGCCAATAACTCAGTAGATATAAATACCCATCTTCCATTTGGGAAGATGATACAAATGTTGTGGGTCTGGGACAGAAAAGAAGACAAAGTAGAGGATGATAATAAGATCAGCCTTGAAAGTCTGACTGAAAGATTTGGAAATTATATATAAAAAAATACTAACTCAGAATTAACTCATTATTAGTTAAGCCAGGATTCAAAAGACCAAATGCACAAGTTTGCAAAATAAATGAAAATAAGTATTAGTACTTTAGTCACATAATAGTTTACATTTGTTCATAAATTTCATACACTAAATCTAACAACTCTTATGGGACAGAGTATTTTCTTTTACTTACCAATTTTATAAGTTTAGTAAAGTAATAAAAGGCTCTGAATCTTGTGAGTCAAAATGTGTTAGTGAGAGGATTAGATATTAAAAAAAACTTTGAATCAAGATCAGCTCATTATCATTTTTTCATAACCAGATCCCAATATATCAATGTAAACATCCATCTTCAACTTGTGAAGAAGATTTAAGATCCCCAGTATTATGACAGTATTAATGAATGCAACTAAAAGACTGTAAATGTTGGGGTCAGTGCCATGAAAGAAAAGCCATTTCTTCAATCTCCTTGATCAGCCATTAGACCACAATCTTAGAATAATAATTTCAATGCACTTATTATTATTTCTATACATTGATTTATCTGAACTGTTACCCTCTTGATTGTTATAGTCACAATATTTTAGCCATTGTAATTTTCAACTGTCCTCAAATACCTGTCATTGGCAAGGACCTTCAAATTTCAAACGGAATTTTTTATAGAATCCCCATAGCTAGAATATTCTCTTGTAACTGTTCACATTAGAGAATATTTTGTATGGGTTAATTATTTTTGTAAGGTTATACCATATATGATATGTACCTGAAGAAGGCCAGCGGTTACAACAGCCGAAATACCAAGTATAACCAAGATGAGGACACTCATCTGAATAGATAATTCTTCATCACAGAAATTCCAAGTTTTTTTTTCTTTTAAAAACCTTTTCCCTATGAAACCTGAGGATACTTGCTATCAAGCATAAGGGAAACATCTACAATAAATAAGTATTCTATGAAACTACCACTGTATTATTCATAATTTCAAGTACCATGCTGTTTTCTAATGTTTTTTTTTTGTTAATCAAGCATGAGCATTGGATGAATGGAAATCAATTTATTAGTGTATTTATTTTTCTCAATAAGTAATGTAAGGGACATATCATTTTTTAGAATGATATAAGAGACTTTATTTCTGAATGATGTAAGGGACTTGAAGTGAATACAAGGAGAGGAGATAATAAATGGAATGAATTTGAAAAAGAGAAGCTTATTGTGAAAATACAAAATATAAAACTAACAGCTGTGGTTAGTATAGATTTTAAAATTTAACATACATATATCAAGAGAATAAGGTAACTTCCAGTCTAATTTGCAATTGTATGATAATTTTATGGAGTCTGCATTTGTGCTGAAGATTTTTTAATAATCAAAATCTGTGATATAATGAAGATAACTATGAAATGCAAATTAGAATCTTTAATGCCAACCTAAATAGAAGCATTGATACCATAGGTATCTAGTGTGTTCATGGATCCTTTAAAATCTAATAAATCCCTATTCAGTTCAAGAAAAAATTCAAAAAGTGAGAGAAAATAAAATCTGGTTGGATGAATATAAATTAAAATGGTACAAGGATCATTAAATAAGTTTCCAGACTTTTTTCGTATGGGCACTTTTATTGATAGTACACACATGAACCTCTAGTCCCCTTCGAAGTAATCTCCTCCAGCTGTAATGCACATTTTGCACCATTCCAACAACTTCTGGAAGGCCCTATCGAAGTCTTCCTGTGTGAGCATGTCAATGACCTTCGTCTCCTCAATTGTCTCATAACGATAGCCTCTGAGCTTAGGGAATAACCAAAAGTCACAGGGAGCAAGGTCTGGACTATAGGGAGGCTGAGGAACTGTCTTGATGGCCATCTTGGTCAAATAGTCTGTGACAAGGATGGAGTTGTGGATTGGTGCATTGTCCTCGTGGAAATGCCATTGACCCGATTTGAAGAGTGCTTGCTTCTTCCCTAGGAATCTCTTCCTGAACTCCCTTAAAACCTCAACATAGTAACCCTAACCCTTTGGCCAATCAACTCTGGTGTATTGACTTCCTTACTCCCCCTATGCCTCTCATCATCCCTCACAGACTCCCTGCCTTCCTTGAATCTCTTTTGCCACTCAAAAACTGATGCTCGATTCATGCAAGATGCTCCAAAAGCAGTCTGAAGCATTCCATACATTTCTGTGGCATTTTTTCTAAGTTTAAAACAGAATTTTATTGCATATCGTTCTTCTAAAGTGTTGTCACGTCCAGATTGCATTTTTGAAATTCACCAGCTGTGACAATCAGGCTTTAGTAGGGTGTATTCCAATTGCTGCTGTAGCTGTTCATTTGAACCTGAAATCATAAAAATTGGCCAATCATCTCATACGATATATAGCAATAGCATACTGAATTTTCAAGAGTCTACGACAATTTTAAATGCCTGTACAAAAAAGTCTGGAAACTTATTGAATGTACCACGTAAATCTTATTTTGTTGGTAATACTTGCATTGATTCCTGACCAGGGACAATCCCTTTCTTCTGAGTGTCCAAATAAATTTTCAATGAAAATTACAAATTTCACTGCTTAATGAAAATTATTTTTGGCAGAAACATTTTAATTTGTTAGTGCAGAAAATAACTAAAGCAAAGGAAGTGAGTATAGGTAGCAATAAGAAAAAAGCCAAAATCATGTCTACTAAGTTCAAATGCAATCACTATGAAAATACAACCATCATTATTGTTTTATTTGCATCCACCACCAGAATTTGTTATCTTGCTAGATGTGCAATAATTAGTGTGAATAAAAATTACCTTTTCTTTTTTTACATATTTGAGTAATAAATTCCACCCATGATTTATGAGGCTACATAAACATTGAGTTTAATATAAATCTAAGGTTAATATTAGGCAAGACACTTTTTTTCTTTTTTAAATTAATAAGGTGGCTCACATTTCATTTGCAGAAATTCAAATTGATTGAGAAAAAGATTTTAAAAATGAAGTCAAGACAAAAAATGAGATAGAAAGTTATGTATTTTTGAAAAAAAAAATAAAAAAAGGCTGGGAATGATTTAAGTTGGCATTAACCCTGCACTCAGATTATAAGTCACATGAGTTGGTTGAAAAGTTCATAGACTGATCGAAATACTCTCAAAGGAGGTTTATTTTTTAAACATAGTCCTCCTTGCATTGGACACTTCTTCCATTGGTATTGCAGTGCTTGGATCTCATAGGTCAAAAAGTCATCAACAGCAGATATGATGTCATCATATGAACTTTTCAGCCTACTCTTGTACATATGGATGTTACAAAAGGAGAAGGAAATGATCTAACTTGACATTGTGCTTGCAAGCATATAAGCACTTCATTTTCTCCACCATTCTTAAATCGTCTTTTTTTCATACTATATTTTCTCAACCATTTGTTATACTAAAACGAGTCAAAAATTTTGCAATATTTTGTTAAGTGCTAGTTGGCGGTGTGTATATCACATGACTGAAGCAGTTCAAGTCATGGAAGGAAACCAACTGTGGTTTGTAGTTGGTTGGTTGGGCTTTATGGCATATCAACCTTTGTAGGTTATTTAACGCCAAATCCATTTTTATAGAAATAATCAGTTCTAATTCTATTTCAAACAATTCAGTTTAGCATGAGTACAGTTTAATTGTCAAAATTTTTCAAGCTATTTGATTTATTCAAACAGTTCTAATTCAGCTAATTCAGTTTAGTATAAGCACAAAAGTTCTATATTAAATAATTCAGTTTAGTTTAAGTACAGTTTCAATGTCAAAAACAGTTCCATTTCAAACAATTCAGTTTAGCATAAGTATGCAGTTTAAATGTAAGTACACAGTTTATTTGTCAAATATATTTCTATTTCAAGCTATTCAGTTTAGTCAAACAGTTCTATTTTGAGCAGTTCAGTTTAGCATAAGTACACAGTTTTAATGTCAAAACAGTAAACTCAAACCACCATTTAGTTCTATTTAACCAGTTTAGTTCTATTTATCAGGTGCTATCACTCTGGGCCTGAGTGGACCTGGGAGCGATGGCAATGAAGGGGTACTCCGCATTCCCCAAAGCTCCAGTATTAATGGAATCTCATCATCAGATAGTTTAGTGTCATATTCAGGACACTCGTCGGGGCAGGGGGGGGAGGTCTCACCCCTCTGCAGAAAAGCAGTCGGTGTATTCTACAGCCCCAGCCAACTGGGCATGTGGTTTGTAGTATTGTGGTAGGTAATGCACTGGAAATTTACTAAACTTTTTGCTTAGATGTGGCACAAGGCCATATGAAAGGGGCACCCAATGAGACTCAAACTCACTCGTGTAGATTTGCTAGTCGAGCTTGCTAACCATTACACCACCAGAGGCGCCTTGGTAGGTAATGCACTGACACATTATGCATTGCTACACTCTAAGTTGAAAGCTGTACAAATGAATAGTGCAATGTAATCTAATTTAGAAACTTATGCTTTATAAGTGAACTGGGTTATAATACCACAGAAGAAACAAAAGGTGAAGGCACAGTTGATGACGGTACAATAAGCAGATGCTTGGGTTGTAGGAACTTTGATGATCAGATAAACCTAAAACTGGATTCCCAACCTGTGCTACATGCAAGAGAAGCAAATGCACAGAATATGTCAAGTGAACTCATCCTCTCACAATCCAGTGTGGTTGACCATCTTCATGGCCGTGGCAAAAGAATCTGGAACTGCCAAATTTCTGCCTCATATTACTAAAATATTGCAAAACTTTTGATTCACCCTAGTATGTATATACACACTTGTGCGTGCGTGCACACACACACACTGTAATATATAAAATAGGATTCAACCTAGGAATCAGAGTACTAGATGTATCTAATGAGTTAAAATAGTATACAACTGTTAACAGCTCCAATGTTTACGATATGAACACACAATCTAAATTTTAAAACTAACAAAACCTCAGCAGAAATTATTCAAAATGACTCTACAAACTGGGCCGAAAGAATCTCAGTAAAAAGACAAGTTTTACTGAATTTTATACTCCTGAAAATGACCAATAATAGTGAAATGCTTTTGTTGGAAAAGGGGAAACTCAGGCAATTTTTTTTTTTCTAGATAAAATTGAACCAAACTTAAGAAATCATGTAAGAGGACAAAAAAGTTAATAAAAAAGCTCTTAAGAAGTAACTTATCTGTGGTTTTTAGGTTTGGTTTGGTTTGTTGGGTTTATGGCATATCAACCTTTGTAGGTTATTTAACGCCAAATCCATTTTTATGTAAATACTCTGTTCTATTTAAAACAATTCAGTTTAGCATAAGTGAACAGTTTAATTGTCAAAAACATTTCTATTTCAAACTATTAAAGCAGTTATATGTAACAATTCAGTTAAGTGAAAATACAGTTTTAATGCTGAAAAACAGTTCTATTTCAAATAATTCAGTTAAGCATAAGCACGCAGTTTAAATGTAAGTACAGTTTAATTGTCAAAAGCACTTCTATTTCAAGCTATTCAGTTTACTCAAACAATTCATTTTAGCATAAGTATGCTGTTAGTTCTATTTAACCCATAGATAGGGTCCTATCAGGTGCTACCACCCCGGGCCAGAGTGGACCTGGGAGCGATGGCAATGAAGGGGTACTCCGCATTCCCCAAAGCTCTAGCACTGTTGGAACCTCACCATCAGGTTGTTTAGTGTCATATCAGGACACTCGTTGGAGGGGGGGTGTCTTACCCCGCTGCAGAGAAGCAGTCGGTGTATTCTACAGCCCCAGTCGACTGGGCAATGTGGTTTTTAATAAAACAACAGAAAGACTGTTGCCTGAATATAACTTATATATATGATGACATCCATCTGTTGGTCAACCCTGTTGGTAGGGCTTACAATACACTGACTGCATCTCCTGCAGAGGGTCAAAATCCCCCCAACCACCACCACAAAAAAAAAAAAAAAAAAAAAAAAAAAAAAAAAGCAGTTCTCAGGGTATGACACTAAACTCTGTCTAGTAGTGAGAAGCTCTGGGAAAGTGTGGAGTCACCTGTATATTGTCATTACTCCCAGCTTCACTCTTACTTGAAGTGGTAGTACTAGTTAGGGTTCCCACTTACCTATAGGTCAAATAGATCTGTTTGAAAAGTATCTGTATGAGAAATATTTAATACTATATATCCAAAATGTTTTGAGTTCATAATTATTTTATAGTTTCTGTTTCAGAAAACTGACATTTGAGAGTCAACACTTGCTCTTGGGAAAGGCATGAATCCATCTGGTCCCCTTACAGCTATGGGTAAATAGAAAGGCAGAATGAATTCTTTAGCCTTGGTTAGACAACCAAGGAAAACTCTAAATTCAAACTAACTGTAGTCTGGTCAAAAATTGATCATCTGTCCATACCATGAAGTAAAATTTTGAAAAATTACATTTTGTATGAATCTTCCCTTGATAATCCTTGATAATTCTGATTATTCAATGTTTCAACATGGCCATTCAGTTCAAAAATTGTTTCAAATGGCATGTTCTGGTCAACCTTAATTATCTCCCCATATGGGTTAGGCTAATAGGATAGTAGGCTCGATTTTTTTTTTGTTTAATGGCATATCAACCTTCATAGGTTATTTAATACCAAAGCCATCCATGTAGAAGTACAGTAGTAGTAGTAGTACTATGTAACCCATAGCTAGAGTGAGAGAGTGAATGAAATATTGTAACTGGAGTTTGAACTCACTATGATGTCCAGCACATTAGCCAATATGCCAGATGGATTTTCTCTGGATAGTAGGAACAAGGAACTGTTACCAGAAATTGGTTGAGGTAGATTTGCAAATACTTTTTCATAGCATGTATCGCTTTTTCTTGCAATGAACTAATGTGCCACAGTGCATAGTTTGGGAACTACTTGTCTCATCCTGAGATTCTCAAATTTGTTGTCTTCCTTGAAACCAAATTTGATTTCTGTTCACCCCCAATTGCCAGCATTTTTTTCTTACTCTCACTGGAAGTCATGATAAAAGGAATTGATGTCTTTAATATTTTTGATTTAAAGATGAAAATTTTACAATGTACAGAAAAGTTATAAATGGAATATTGAATTAAGTAATAATACTCACATCAGCAATTACCTGGCAAAACTGAAACTGACTAAAAAAGCGAAGATCCAGATCTCTTCGGTCAGAACGGGATTTTTGGTTAATAATTTAATTTTAGTTTTTAGTTTGTTTTCCAACAATATATATATATATATATACATAGGTATTTTCTCTTAAAAAACAAAAAAAAAAAAACAACCAGCAAGCGGTCACATTAAGGCATAATCAATGCTCTAAAATCAAAATCAAAAATAAATATATATATATATATATATATATATATATATATATATATATATAATAAAAATAAGAATTTAATAGGACTTCTTCAGATCAAACAAGAAATGGAATTCCATTTCTTGTTCGATCTGAAGAAGTCCTGTTCATTTTTGGGAACATTGATTTATATCAATGCTTTTAACAGGATGAAATAAATCTATTATCTTAATGTGACCAATTGTTGGGTTTTTTTAAGAGAAAATTATTTGGTCTGTGGATTTTATTTACATTGAACTCTTTACCAGGATTATTCAAATTTAATATTCTATTTTTGAATATTCTATTGGTCCTGATAGGAATTATTCCCTACTCTGGATTAACTGGATTGAATAATATCTTATATATTTTACATGGTAGAGTCTGTGACCCTGGGTTTCATGCATTACACATTTGTCAGAATGAAAGGTTTCCAAAAAAAAAAAGATAGATCATGGTTAATTTTTTGTTTGAAGGAGGATTTTGATTGTGTGTATTTGTGTGCTTTTGAATTTTAGGATGTTTGTGTATAGCAACAGCAATTTTAAAAAAACTTATAGTTTAAGCAGCTCTCACTTCATGACCATATGTTTAACATACCCCTATTGACTCCACTCTAATAGTAGGCTTTGAGTAAAAAATTTGAGGACCTGTTAGACAGACCCGAGGTAAAATTTGCTAGAAACACTCATTTGTTGTTTTTTTGCGTTGTTTTTTTTCTTTCAATATTTGTGAACCAACTTATTGAAAAAAAAAGAAAAAAAAAAAAAAAAAAGGAAAAAAAAAAAGGAAAAAAATGCCTTCAAAATGTTAAAAATTGCTTTGGTTAAAAACAAATATGAAGGAATAAAGAAAATATGGCACGAACAATTCTACAAACCCGTGCTAATTTGATAATTTCTTTGAAATTTTCCACCATTGATTTGATGTCATCTTTGAGTCTTTTATTGTAGGATCTAAGAAGTGCCTCTTTGCTCTGTGGCAAGGCTCTGGCAGGATGAGACATAGTGAGAAAAGGATAAAACCTGAAGTGAGAGAAAGAAGAAAATATAATCATAAAACATACTACAACACAAAGGGTGCTGTAATATTCTAAGTACAAATGCAAATCAAAAGTTTTGCATTATTTTGGTATGAGCTAGTTTGCAGCGTGTATATCATGTGATCTAAGCAGTTCAAGCAGTAAAGGGCAACTGCTGTAATAGGTAGTATCATGTTGGTATATTGACATGTTTTGTTTTGTTTGGTTTATTTTTATGGCATATCAACCATTGTTGGTTATTTAATGCCAAATCCTGTTTTTACACATTAAATATGATTTGTGAACACATTTAGTAAATACGCACAGTTAAATAATCAAGCAGTTCGATTTCTAACAATTCAATTCAGCATAAGTCATTTATTTTCAGTTTAAATGTCAAACAGTTCTATTTGACCTACATATAGGACCCTATCAGGTGCTACCACTCAAACCCAGAGTGGACCTGGGAGTGACGACAATGAAGGAGTAATCAGCATTCTTGGAGCCTCACCATCAGACTGTTTAATGTCATACCCAGGACACCCGTTTGAGTATGTGTGTATGGTCTTACCCCTCTGCAGAGATACAGTCAATGTATCCTACAGTCCCAGCGGACTGGGCTAGACATGTTCTGTGACTTGAAAGCTACACAGATGTGCAATATAGTCTAATTAGGAGACTTTGAATTTGAACTGGGCCATAATGCCATGGAAGCAACCAAAACCATTTGTTGTGTGAAAGGTAAAGGCACAGTTGAGACAGTACAAGAAATTTTGGTTGGTTGGTTGGTTTTGTTATATATTAGTTATTTTTCATTAAAAAAAAAATAGGCTTCAGTTACCAGAGAAACATGTTCAGTTTTGAGCTTTCTAATACAGAAGTTAGACAAATACAATTGCATTTTTAGAAATGGAATACAAACCTGTTCAAATGTATCAAATTTATATTCATTTGTCAAGAACATAGCATTAAAACTCCATTATGAAATGAATAATTCCTGGTTGCAAGGACTTTGCATTTTGGTCAAATAAAATTCTGATAATGCAACAAACAAAAAAAAACGGAAGTAGTTTTTGAAACTATAATAACAAAACAAATGACCATCTCGCCATAATACCCCAACACTTTTTTAAAAGATTCTACCCACCACTTTTCATCGCAATTTTCCTTTTTCTCTTTTATTTTAGAGTTTTTCTTTATTGAATTAGATTTTTAAAAACTCTCTTGAATTAGATAATAATAAAACAAATAGAAATATTAAGAATCTAAAAAATTAAAAATAAGGTAACAGCAAATATATTAAACCTATTCAACTAAGAATAATAAAAAAAATGTAAAAGTATCTAAAAGTAAAATTAGTTTTTTGTTGTTTCGATAAAACAGAGAAGTTATACTTTCATGATACAAAACCGTTGTCCATTAGAAAAATTAAAATAAATAGTAAAAAATGTTCTTTAGTAATTCAAAGGTAAATAGTTAAATTGATACAATAAAAATTACTCAAACTCAAAACTGTATTTTGTGTGCGTTTATTTTAAGTAAAATTGAAAATTGATCGTACATAATATTTAAAAGAAGATAATCACGAAAGATAAACAAAGAATAACTATAATGCAAACTAAGTTATCGTTTCAAAAAATAAAAACGAAAAAATAATCTCAACATATTTCATAAAGATTATTTATTTACTCACACGAAGTTCCTTTAAAAATCAAGAAACTTAGACATCTCATTGAAAACCACTAAAAAAATAAGATTTAAATTGTTTCATTGTTGACGGAAGTTATATTCACAGTTATCTCCCTTATATCAGGAAGTAACAAAGAAAAAAACTATTTTAAAAGTATAGAAAAAATTATTAATCTATTTTAATTAATTATTTCTTGTTTGTAAAACATCTTAGCTGTTGGTATTGTTAGATATATGTATAAAAAAAGACTATTATTTTAAATAACGTCAGCATCACGGATTTACTTTGAGTTACATATTTCATTGGTATTAGTAAATTATCTTTGTAATTAAATTAGTTGTTATAAACTTTTCATAAAACTATAATAGATAAATTAAATTTTTTTTATGTAATTAACAAAACTGAAACTATTTTAAAACAATCATATATTTAAATTTAACGAATGCGAAACTAAGGCTATTAAACACGAACTAAACCGGAAATTAGTTACTGCGACGCCTCACACCCTCAACCGGCCTTTTTTGTAGTAGGATTCAACATGGTGAGTTGTGTTTTTTCGGATTCTCTGCTATCATTTGAAATCTATTGCCATCCGCTTATTATTACTTTGAAATATTCTTTTCCATTTATTTAATTGTTTCGTTAAGATTTGTTTTAAGTAATTTTAGGTTCGTATTTGTAAAATTATTGCAGTTTTTAATTCGATTTTAATATTAACTTGAAAAAATGTCTTCCAGCAGGTGAACCCTTCTTGAGCAGCTAGTTAAGAAATTTTGTTACTCCGTACTTTTGTTCGTACTTATTATTCACTGATTAGTAAGCAACTAATGTTAATTTAATAAAAAAATGCTTTGCTTTAGTGATAAAATGCTTCTTGATACGAACAAATTAAAAATATTTCTCGCGTTGACACGTGCTTCTCGATTCGTCCATGTTGAGTTAGTCAAACATCCATTTTAATTTCTGTGAACTATTTACCGGGACAAATTTTTCTTTGAACTAAAACGTTGCTATCTTTTTTTTTTTTTCTTTTTTCGCTAAATCGTGGAAGTAATGACTTAAGGTTCGAGATCAATTCTAAAGTACCTATTTTTTAAAATAGTTTTTAATTATCATTTGATTTGATAGTGTATTTAGTATCTTTTGCGCATTAAATTTTTTTTTTTTTTTTTTTTTTGCTTTGAAAAAGGCACTCGAAGTTAAGATTTTATCATCGTGAATGTTAACATTTTATCACTTTAGTTCTATTTTTTTTTTGTGTGTGTTAATATAAACTTTCTGTTTTTATATTATCTATATAAAAAAAAAATCTGTTTTTCCGTTTAATTTTAAGTCTAACGCATTACTGGTCATAAAATTTTCAGTAGTGGTAACACGTGGAAAAAAAAAAAAAAAGTGGGTGGCAGAGCATAAGAAAGGTAACTTTATTGAATTGGTTTTTAAGTAATTTACAAAGTGTATTACTTGCCTTATATTAGGTACAAGACCGAATGAATCGGGTAACCAGTAAGACTTAAACTCACTCGTGAAGATTTACTATTCTAGCTTGTTAACCATTGCACTATCCAATATCATCATCATCATCATGTCGTGCAGGTAGCACGGATAAAAAGTAGGAAATATTCTTTATGCACGGGATGATCTTTTAATTTAAATAACTTCTTTCATTAGTAATTGACCAAGTTGAAATTATTTTTATTTAAATGTGATGGTGAAAGACACAATCTTCGTGTTTTCTGTTCTTTCGTATTCGTCCAGCCAAATTCCCCACTACCAAAATCACATGGATGGGTTCCTTCCCATTCACCGATAAAATCAACATTTCAAATACGGCACGTAACCGACGTTGGGACTAATCAGCGATCTTTCGTTTTATGCCAGTAAAGTTAAAATAAAACTAAAGTTCAAAGGACCTTCATTATCTAAAGCTAATAAGAGTAGTCCAATAAATGAAATGTTTTTAGTTACTAACAAAAAGTTACCCTAAAGTCGCCAACGATGTGTGCAAAAGTTATTGGTATAGTTTTTAAATATCGCTGGAAACTTATAGCACTTTTGTAATTCATTAACTCATTTCTTTTTTTACCACATCAATTGAAATATCACCCGTTAATGCGAGAAAAGTAGTTTGAAAAAAAAAAACAAAAAAAAACAGTATTTTTTTTTACTTTTATTTCTTCCTAGTGTGTACTTGGCCTTGCCTCAAAATATCCCTTGATTATTTTGATTTGACTATATCATATTGAATGAACCATTTTATTCTAATTATCTAGAAATCTTTATATTAAATAAAATTTTCAATTAAAAAAAAAAAAAAATTATATTTTCAGCCTAAGCCTAAAAAGGGAAAGAAGAAGATAGCAGCAGTTCCTTCTGTTGTGAGGAAGGTCGAGCCAAAGAAAGTGGTCAACCCTCTTTTTGAGAAAAGACCGAAAAACTTTGGAATTGGTAAGGACTTTTTTTTTTTTTCTTTTTTCTTCTCCTCTCTAGTCTTATATCATCTGAATAATATATTAAAATATTTTGGCACGTGGCTGCTTCCTTAATTCATTTATATAAATATGTTGGAATTAAAAACCTTCGGTTGTCTTTTCAGTACAATGACTTAATTTTATTAATTTATTTTGGGATTTTGAGGACTTATTTCCTTAATTGCATGTTGAATGTCTTGTTATGGTAAGAATTTTGACTAAGGTTTGCAAGCACTGTATTTGAACCTTTGCAGATATTTATAGCTGTTGAGGCCAAGCAACAGTGCCACAAAAAAAAGTCATGCACTGAAGTTCAGTAGTCCTTTGACTTCTGTGGCAGTAATTGTCTACATAAATACTATTTGTGATTCTAAAAGAATTAAAATCAAAAGGGGGTAAATTTTTACCCATCGGATTTTAGCGAAAACTAAAAATCAGATTCAACTTATTTAAAAAAAAATTTTTTGAGTGAATACATGTGAACAGCCTGAAAAAATATCATTCCTGGTCGTCAGTAATGTTTGCTGTATTCGCCAAAAAAAAAGTGTTAGGTTTAAAAGGGTTAAGATTTACCAAAAAAAAAAAATAATTGTAACGCTGATTGCACAGTAAACTGACTATCATGGTGATCTCTTAGTGGCTTTTATTTTCTTCTCCATCAAAAGACACCTCTTATGAAGTTGGTTGATTATCTGTTCTGTCACGATGTAAACCTGGTATTCTTCAAGGGAGAAAATACAAGTCTTTAGCTTACTCCTCAAAATTTAAAAAAAGTATCCTTGATTCTTATGGACCAGTTTTCCTATTTTGAAAAGAATATTTAAGTAAAACTCTCAAATGTATGGAACACTTATGCATAAAATAAAATTCATCAATTTTCAAAACATGAGGTTGGGAGTTCTTTCTTTTTTATCATTGACTTGTATTGTTAAATTTGTACAATTTTAGAAGATTATTAGATTTGTATAAAGATTTTGCTCTTAGCAAATTAATGGAATGTATTTATATTTTTTCAATAGAAAAATTTTAAATATTTGAAATAAAGTTTTAGTTAGATTTTTAAGTCTCCAATTTGTTGGTTATAAGCCAATATTGATGTCAATTATTTTTGGAATTTAATAAAATAATTTTTTTTTTCCCCACTGGGGAGAGCATTTAACTTTTATTTTAATTTAAAAATAAATATTAAAAAAATGATTCAGAATGACATTTTTCATTCGATTTATCTTTTTTTTTTTTTTTTTTTTTTTTGCTCTTCTCTACAATTTTTGTTCTTAGGTCAAGATATCCAGCCCAAAAGGGATCTCACTCGGTTTGTAAAATGGCCCCGATATGTTAAGATCCAAAGGCAAAAAGCTGTCCTTTATCAGCGCCTAAAGGTTCCTCCACCAATTAACCAATTCAAGCAAGGATTGGACAAACAATTGGGTAAGTCTTGCAAAACCATGTTTTACAGTAAAATGTGTGTTGCTGGCAATGATGCTATTTTAGAATATTTGCTACATGAATGTAAAATGATTCAAAACTTTTCCTGAGCCTGATAAACACACTCATTAAAAATTCCAATGTAATCAACAATTTTCATCTACAGAAAATGTTACTTTTGTAAATGATACCTAAATCTTTAACCTTTTTTTTACTCTTCTTTAGAGTTTTTAAGTTTTCATTGAGTAGGCTTGCATTTAGCTGATGTGTTTAACAACTAACTTGATTTTAGTTTATATAAGTTCATGTATTTTAATTTGAAGATGCGTATTTGTAGAATTTTCTCTTAGCAGCTTTAATAATTTAGTGCATCATTACATTATAAAATTTTGTATGTTTTTAGTGACTTGGTAGCCATAACAATGACTGTATTCCTTGTAATTAGTGACCTCAGGAAAACAAACTTAAATCTGAGCACTGAAGTTATGTAGATTTAAAAACTTTTTTTCTTTTTTTTAACTTTTAACTTTTTTTTTTTTTTTTTAGATGTTTATATATGATCTGTGGTGTGTTTAAGATCTCTTCAAAGGCAGTCTCCTCTGTCTCAAAGTTTTAGTTAAATATTCCCCCAGCAGTTTAAAAAGAGGATTGTAAATCATTTTAATTTATACAGTTAAGGAATTTAAGAGCATAGAAATTAATTTTTATTGATAAAGTTGACATATTGTAAAATGTATATTTTTTTTTTTTTTTAATTTTTCACTCCCAATATAAACTGACCATATTCTCATTGACTTTTTCCTAGGTCATTTTTTTTCCAAAAGTAATGGGTTGAAATTCATAGGATTTTGTGTTTTTTTTTAAAGAATAAAAAAAAAAAAAATTGAAATTTTATCCTTTTGAAAAGATTTTTGTAAGGTGTTGGATTTTAAGTTCAAAATACTCTCAAATTATGGAAAAACGCTACACAGACGTGTTTTTTTGTGATACGTTTGTACAAAACACTTCCTAAAGCAAAATATCTCCTTTTTTGCCCACTGATATGTGGCTGGTTTCCATATCAACTATAATGGAGGTAGACATTACATTTCTTGGTATGTTTTACATCAAACTTTTCCTACTTGTAAATTTCTAACTTGACTAATTGTCAAATGTTAAGTTAATTTTGAAAATATAAAAATGTTTAAAATCTTAACAGTGAAACATCAGATTTCTTTTACTGAAACAATAGGTGGAATATAAATATGTAGAGATGAAAAAGAATTTTTGAGATTATATACACTGACAAATGTTTAAAAAAAGGAAAAGCTACTTGTAGGACAATGATTTTATCCATGAAAATTTATTTTTATCATTTACCAAAATATTTCTTGTTCCCCAATGATACCTACATTGGAAAAATAAGATCTTTTTAAAAAAGTTCAGTTTTCAGCTACCCATGCTGTGTAACCGTAACTAAACTATTTTACTGTGTCCAGAATAGCCTGAGAAGGACTTTTTTTTTTTTTGCATTTGAATAAAACTAATATTGCCGATTTCTTTTGGTTGATGTCCTCTTTAATGACTAGCTTGATTTTATTAAATTTTTTTTTTGAAGTAACATTACAAAGTGATATTTTAGTGTAAAGATTTCATTTTTGTAGAATTTTCTCAATTGTATCTTCCTATTTAGTGCATTATATCATGAAGATTTTGTATATTCTGTGTTTTTAGCGACTTGGTAGCCATGATGATAACTACATTCCTTGTGATTTGTGATCATTGGAAAACGAGCTTTTTAAATCTGAGCACTTAAGTCGTCTAGGTTTTTTGAATAATGAATATGAAAAAATAAATGGAAGAGATTTATATATGATTGGTGTGTTTTGGATTTCTTCAAAGGCCACACTCCTCTGTCTCCAAGTTCTGTTTGTTGAATATTCCACCAGCAGTTTGAAAAGGAAATTGTAAATCATTGTAATTTATGCAAAGTTAAGGATAGTAGGAAAAATGTTGAAATTAATTTCATTAATTAAGTTAAATAAGGTATTATATGAATGTATTTTATTGAATATTGATTTATTTTTTTCAAATGCATTATTACAGATATTTTATGTAAATTCTTGTAAGTATTCCTTTGTGAAAGAATATAAGATTATATTTTAGAATGTTCTTTCGTAACGAATTAAATAGCTGGAAGAAGAATGACAGCCTGGAATGTAGTCAGACATGAGTTCTAATGTAAACAGATTTTAAACCCCCATCCTACACTAATCTAGGTGATAACTATTTTTCCTATTTCCAATTATAAATCAAACTAATAAAGATAAATGTGTAAAAGAATTTCATGTATTTTGACTTTCCCCAAAGTCTTTTTTTTCCAGAATTAACAAGTTCATAGTCTTAAGTCTATTTTGTGTAGAAAATGATGCTTATACAATTCAATTTTATGTTTGTTTGAAAAGATTTGTAAAGTGTTAGATTTTAAATTATAATAAAAAATTGATGCTTTAAATTTTATTCAGTTGCTTTTATTCTTGAATCCTGGAAAAACGCTACACAGACGTGTTTTTTGTAATACGTTTGTACAAAACACTTCCTAAAGCAAAATATCTCCTTTTTTGCCCACTGATGTGGCTGGTTTCCATATCAACTATAATGGAGGTAGACACTTTTAGAAAATAGTTTTACTATAGCATGAAATATTTAAAGGATGTGGGGAGGGTGAAATTTTGGGTCTACTTATTGTATTTTAATCTAAAGTTAATCAACTAATTACAGTAGACATGCACAATTTAAATGTTGACTTATTTCAGCAACACAATTATTCAAACTGTTGGATAAATACAAGCCTGAAACTAAACAAGCCAAGAAAGCTCGTCTGAGAGCCCGTGCTGAAAGGAGAGCTGCTGGCAAGGAGGATGTCCCCACAAAACGCCCTCCTGTTGTCAGGGCTGGTTGCAATACTGTCACAACACTCATTCAACAGAAAAAAGCTCAGTTGGTTGTCATTGCTCATGATGTTGACCCAATTGAGGTGAGTATTGTATTTTTCTTTTTGAATTCAAGTAAAGAGTATATGAATTCTAGCTTTTTTCAAGAAAATTTTTTATTCTAAAAATACTTAGTGGAAAAATATTAATCATTATCAGTTATGTTTGTTCCCTAAAACTGTAAATAGTTTTTTTTTCTTTTTTACACTCTTGCAGGACAATGATGAAAAAATTCAGTAAGACTGAACCATGGTTTTATTTTTTAAAAATTACTACCTACCGAGATCTTCGAGTCCTGCTTTGAGTTATTTATACATTTTTGTTTAAATAAATTCTAAAGTTTGTAATAAGAATTTAGGAAAAAGGGAAACAACTTTGATTGTTACTATATTATCTCATGAACAATTACCATGAGTTTTTATTTTACCTAAGCAAAAACATTTGGGGGTGGGGAGGTTCCCCTAAATCACGATTGTAATGAAAAAATTTGGGGTTGATACATAAGTGAAATTTTTGGTTTTCTAATAAACATTCAAAATTATATTCAATAAATGAATGTACTTACAAGGGAAAGTATTCTTTGTTTGGTGATTAAATTCTGGTGGGACATTTGAGTTTGTTTTTTCTCTTTTTCTAATAAAGCCCACAACAGGTTTGTATTGTTTCAGATTGGTTAATATAATACACGTGAAAAAAAATATGCAAAAAAAAAATCCAGTGATCTTATGAATGCTACTTTGATATACCCCCCCCCTTTTTATATAGAAAGTGTTGAATTTTTTTCAAATGTATATATTTTTGCTAGACTTTAGATATCAATGATATATTAGATCCCATGAAACCTAAGTTTTATCTTGACAACAGTGATGAGCTTTAAATTTTTCACCTGATTTCTGATGTTGTGAAAAACGAGCTTTTTAAATCTGAGAAGTCAAGTTTTTTTTTTTTTTTTTGTTTTTTTTAAAAAAAATTTTTAACCTTTTCTCTTTCAATTATATTTTAGTTTTCAGCATCATTAACCATGATCTAATGAGAAAAGAAAAAAAAACATTACTTGTTATGACAGCACATTTAATGTTAGTGACTTAGCCAATTAAAATTGATGATTAAACGTATCTTTAAAATCCCAAATATCTAAATAGTATTTAATCATACGTGAGTCATTAATACTGTTGTGCATTTTCTTATAATTTAAGATTAAGTTGTAAAATGATTTTTTTTTTTTTTTTTTTCTTAAAAAAAATTAATGAACTGAATATTCATGATTTTAACCACAAAAGCTTCCTGTAAATATTCCAGTATTTGTAGCAGTCAAAATTTTAATGTAAAGGTAATTCTGAAAATATTAACTGAATTTTAATTTTCTATGATAAATAATTTATTTTATTTTTAACTACGGATTTTTTCTTCCTTCACACTCTGAAACTTTTGCAGGACAATGATGAAAACCTTGAAAAAGACCAATCCATGGTTTTATCCAAAAATTACTACCCTACCGAGATCTTCGAGTCCTGCTTTAAGTTTTTTATTTTAGTTTTAAGAAAATGGTTTTGAATTTCTCTATTAAGATATCTTTTTAACAGGGTTTGAATTAAAATCTTACATTTTTATGTAATATTTTATATAAAATTGTGGTAAATGCATTGACATTTTGATTGTTTTTATCCCTATTTCGAAAACTATTTTGATTTTTAAAGAAAAAGAATTTGATACAAAATCATGAGTTAACTGCTATCAATTTGTTCTTTAGAAAAATCCTAGAATATCTTTCCTTTTCTCTATTTTAAATAGAAAATTCTTCTCCACTCTCAATTTCTGACAGGACAATGATGAAAACCTTAAAAAAAGACCAATCCATGGTTTTATCCAAAAATTACTACCCTACCGAGATCTTCGAGTCCTGCTTTAAGTTTTTCATTTTAGTTTTTAAAAAAATGATTTTGAATTACTCTAAGATATCTTTTTAACATGGTTTGTATAAAATCTGACATTTTTATGTAATATTTTACAGAAAATTGTGGTAAATGTATTGACATTTTGATTTCTATTCCCTTTTGGAAGACTAATCTGATTTTAAAGAAAGATTTTTTTATTTTTTTTTTTATACGTAAATGTTAAACCTATCAATTTGCTTTTTAGAAAAATCCTAGAATATCTTTCCTTTTCTCTATTTTAAATAGAAAGTTCTTCACCCTCAAATTCTGACAGGACAATGATGAAAACCTTTAAAAAAGACCAATCCATGGTTTTATCCAAAAATTACTACCCTACCGAGATCTTCGAGTCCTGCTTTGAGTTTTTCATTTTTATTTTAAAAAATAATTTAGAAATAGCGTATTTACAGATAATTTTGTTAATATTGTCTAATTATACATTTTTATCTAAAGTTTTACATAATTTGTGGTAAATGCATTGGTATTAAGAAAAAATTTTGAAATAAAGCACCTAATATTGCTATTTTCTCTTGGAGAACTTTTTCTTTTTTTTTTTCTCTCTCTCTCTCTGTGCTATAGAAAGCTATAAAAGTTTTTTTTTTTTTTACCCATTTAAACTCTCACAGGACAATGATGAAAACGTCAATAAGACATAGCCATGGTTTTATAAAAGATTACTACCATACCGAGATCTTCGAGTCCTGTTTTGAGTAAAGCATTTAGAAAATTAAGTATTCTGTCTATTAACAGACTATTTGGTTTTAAAGTGTTTTATAGTTTTGAATCACAAATCAGAGAAACTGTATAAAATTCTCTTGCTGAAAATCATTCTAAAAAAATTTTTTATTATTAGTTTTGCACCTTATCTGCTGTTTTATTTGAATTAACTGAATAGAGATTTTTGTTTCACTCCATTTTGATTAAATAAATCTGTTCATGAAAGAACTTATGCAAACTGATAGTCAGTTTGAGTTGACATTAGCAATGGCTCTTTAAAAAAAGATCACTATGATGTAAGAATTTCTTCACCTGTAATAATTTTTGAAGACACCTTTGACAAAAATCTGAGTGATCTTTTCGGTAAGGTTATTTGCTTTGTATTCATTTTGAGATCTCGGATAATTTTTTTTTCTTTTTTCTCTCTCCTTTCTTTAGCTTGTGTTGTATTTGCCAGCTTTGTGTCGTAAAATGGGTGTCCCATATTGCATTATCAAAGGAAAAGCCAGACTTGGACGTGTTGTCAGGCGCAGAACTTGTTCCTCTCTAGCAATTACGCATGTCAGTCAGTAAGTATTGTTTCGTATTTAACAAAATTCTCTAAAAAAAAAAAAATTTCTCTACAAATGATTATGATGGAAAATTAATTTTATTCAGGATGATCTTTTGTGATTAAATATCCTTGGCTGTGTCTGAATCATTTGTAGAATTCTTTTGTGTTAATTTCAATTCAGTGTCCACAGAACTTTTTCTTTTAAGTTTAAAAAAAAATTAAATATTTGTTAGTATTAAAGTTGTAGAACTAAATGATTGGAAAAGTTGTTGGTGCAATGAGACATGAGCCATTTAAAGTGTTAACTGAGGCTTACAACATTTTGACTACATCCCCTGCAGAGAAGTAGGACCCTTTCCTTTAAACTGCATCTAATGGTAAGAGACCAGTTCTAGGGGTCAGTGAAATAATTCTTCATTCTCATTATTCTCAGGTCTACTCTGACCCAGTGTTAGGGTCCCATCCATTTGTTTAAAAATTATTTGTATTAGTTTGGAATAACTGCAAAAAAACACTGAAGAAATGAATTGTGGTATAGAAGTCAACCTTTTAAATTTACAAAATGAGGTTGATTTATATGGCAGGGCTAAAATCCAAATGTTTTTTGTCAACTTATAACTCAGAAAAGAGGTGTCATTGAGTTGAAATTGCGTGTACTTTGATATGGAGAAATGATAGATTTTTGGTAAATCTGACAAGATGTTAAAAATAAGTGGATAAACCAACACTGACAACAGATTCAATGATATTTTGTTCTTGATTGAAAAATTGTTTGGTTCTGAGGAAGATTTTTTTTTTTAAAAAAAAAAAACAAAAAAAAACCCCAATATCTTTAACCGGCTCATTGGTCTAGTGGGTAGAGTGTTCATCAATGGTCCGGGAGACCTGGGTTCAATCCTAGGTTGTGTCATACCAAAGACTTTTGAAATGGTACTTGATACCTCCTTGCGTAACACTCATCAATATAAGGTACGTATTGAGGGTAAAGTGGAGCAATCCAGGGAAAGGAGTAGCGCCCTCTCCTACACCTAGATGTAGTAGCTATTGAAAAGGGAGCCTTCTGGTTGCCCTTGTCTACAGTCGCCAACTTTACTTAGTTCTCAATACCAGCAATGTTTAAATTTTACATTAGTGAAATTTGATATTTTCTTTAAATTTTGTAAATTAGAACTTTTTTTTAAAAATCTATTTTGTTCAGTAACCAAGCACTAATTGTGAAGAATGAAAATTAATTAGATCCCCCAAATAACTATGAAAATGTTTTAAACCTTTCACTAGTATAGGGTTATATTTCTGTATATTTTAAATGCAGACTAAAAGAAAAAAGTTTACAAAATAATATAAATTTCATTTGAATTAATATTTGAAGTCTTATTCTTCTCTTACCTCTATCTCACTTACTGGTGTTCCTAAGATCCTTTTAGTCCAGTCATGGACTAGGTACTTCTGCTAGTTTGTATATAAGAATTTTTTCTATATGAATTATTGTAATATAAATTCAATACACAATCGAATGTTTATAAGATAATTTCTGACTGTTGATTGTGTTAAATATCTTCCTCCCAAATCTGAATTTTTCTTATTAGTATTAAAAAAATGTAATTTGGAAGCACGCTACACGGGCTCATCCAAAAACAGTGGTGTGACCGTACAAAACACTTCCAAAAGTAAATTTTCTTGACTGAACGAGTTATCACGTATGTGATGACCTGTGATGATAAGAATACACTTTGTGCATTGTGAAGGCTGCTTAGGCAGTGTGTACTACAAATGGTCATTTTGTTTTCATATACAAATGAAATTAAAGTTTAATTTTTACAGAAACTTTTAAAAAAAAAAGCAAGTTGGAAATAATTAACTTGAGGTACTGTGGAATTAGATATATAGAGAATTGGGTGGGGGTTGTTAAAGTAAACTGTGCATGAACAGGTCTTGTATATTTTGGAAATTTTCCAACATTGCGGTCACCTGTTAGAGATTATTATGCAACCATTGGGTCAAATCACTTTTTAGTTAAATTTGTTTCTCTTATTGTATACACTAGTACAGTATGATTTAAGTCTTTATTTCTAATATGAATTATTTTTAAGCAAACCAGAAATTTTTATATAAAAAGAAATGCGGGATCTTGTCTGTCACAAATGTACAACTTTAATGTTTAATTAGTTGTCAAGTTTAGGTTAATTTAAAATTCACTCTAATTAAGATTATCAGTATTTTGTCAGCTCAAGATTTCAATAAGTTCTTTAGTAGGTCTAATGTAGATAGTTTATTTTAGATGTTAAATGTAAAACAAATGACAGTGAATGAAAACTTATTTTATTTCAAGATGAATTTTCATGATTAAAATTCCCTTGGCTGTCTGAGTTATTTGTTTTCATTAATACACAGGTGGAGATAGCAATAAATTATTTTAGTTTTAATGTAGATGATTTATTATAAATGTTAAACTTGCTAAGAAATGCTCTAGAATAAGTTTAATGTAAAACAAGTAACAATGAATGAAAACTTATTTTATTTCAAGATGAATTTTTATGATTAAAATTCCCTTGGCTGTCTGAGTTATTTGTTTTCATTAATACACAGGTGGAGATTGTAATAAATTCTTTTTAGTTTTAGTGTATATTATTCTAAATATTAAACTTGCTGACTAAAAATGCTCTAGGATTAGTTTAATGTAAAACAAGTGACAATGAATGAAAACTTATTTTATTTCAAGATGAATTTTCATGATTAAAATTCCCTTGGCTGTCGGAGTCATTTGTTTTCATCTGATACACAATCATTGTTTTAATTTCTCCATATAAGAAAATTGCTAAAATTATATTTTAGCAGTTTTCTTATTGTGCTTAATTGAATAAAAATCACCAATTTGCAAATCTTACTACTGCTGCTCATAATAAACAAACTCCAAAATGATGTATATAAACTTTTTTGTTTTTTACTAATAATTTTTTTAGGTGTTAGGAACCTGTTTACCAAGCACTTTTTCTGTGCTGGTCAGTTTTATTTACTGGAATCTAGACAGTTTTCTTTATTCTGACTTAAAAAACCTTTTTCTCCTTCAGAGATGACAGGGGCAACTTGAACAAGCTGGTAGAATCTGTAAAGACAAATTTCAATGATAGATTTGAAGAGGTAAGACTTTTTATACATGTATTTTAGACATTTACATGTTCCTGTTTGAATGTTATATATATCGTATATTTAGAATATTAGAGTAGCAGTAAAATGCTAACCATTATTTTTCTTTTTGAATCAAAAGTTGATTGGTCACTTAATTTAAAAAATATAATTGACTTCTATGGATTGATTTCTCTTATTTTATGACTTCTATATTATTTCTTGAGGTATTTAAAACATTTTTTTTTTTTTTTGTTACAGATCCGTCGTCACTGGGGTGGTGGTATCCTTGGTGCCAAGTCCCAGGCCCGACTGACCAAATTGGAAAGAGTGCGAGCAAAGGAAATAGCTCAAAAACTGGGTTAATTTTCCTCAGTTTCAAATGAAAATAATAAAAACTGTAAACAAGGAATGTCTTAAATTGTCTTTATTAAAACGGGAAATATTCTTCTGTGAAGTAAATATTAAAATTAGATTGATGTAAAATTTTGCTGAAAAGTGGTCATTAATCTGATTATTTCAATTTGTAAAATTAGAAGTATTCTATGTGTAAATAATAGATTGTCTGAATCTTTCATTTGACATGAAATGTAAACTGTGATAACCGTAAGTGGTAGTGTTGTGTCTAAGCTGAAGTCAACTTTATTTAATTGATAAGTAGTAACCTTTTAAGAGCTTTTTACTGCTAGACCCTAGTTAAATGATTGTAAAGTCATGACTACAATTCAATGTTAAAATTTTAACTTTTAATGGCATGGATAACTAAAAACTTGCTCCGTTATTTTCATCTCTTTTTAATGGCTAATTCCTGTTTCATATAACAGGTAAGAATAACACGTGAAATGAACAAAGAATGTGTGCATGCAAGAGATGTTTTGTATTCCAGTAAAGATGAGATTAGTGTTGCAGAAAAATTATAAAAATTCATTATCTTTTCCCATTAAGCTAATGTTTAATATTTAATTAAAATATTTTTAATTTACATTCAAATATTTGTGTTTTCTCCTGGTCGAACGTTTTTGAAACTGGAAAATGAAACTTCTGTTATCATTCAGAATCAAACTGTAACTCCTGTATTTTAGGTCCCAAACTTGTCCTTTTTGTGTAAGTGTTAGAAGTTTTTTGATCTGAAGATCCCTGTACTCCTTACCTGTGATTCGTATTGCATTTAAATGTTAAAATTTTTTAGATTGAATTAACTTATATATATATATATTCAATTTATGAACTATTTACACTGTCAGATATTCTGGTGGGATTTTGTTCAGTTCTATAAAAATATAAATTGATGAAACAGCAAGTTATAAAATGCTGTGAAGTAATAGCTAATTTATAAACTGTTCTAGCAGATAATATTTTCTTTTCTACAACCAATGACTATTACTATCCTTATTTAGTGGGCCCATCTGGATAGTGTTCAGCCAAATTTGATTTTTTTATGTAATTATACCTACTAGCAAAAAAGTGACTGACAAAACAAAGATTCTATATAAGATGACTTGGTTTTAAGTTTTGGGGCGGGAATATAAAAAATTAATTTTAGGCAAAATTTTTATCATTTAATATTCAAAAAAATTATTTGTAAAGGTCGTAATATCTAAATAGAAGAGCTTGGATGCTAGCTGTTCCCATCACTCCTGGTTTGTATTGCCAAATTTTTCTAATTTTATTTAATCACTAAGTCTTTTTAAATGGATATCTTCAATGATTTATTGACTGGATATTTGCTTGTATTCATTAAAATGAAATGAAGCATTAAGATCAATAGGTTGGTTTACTGTTAAGACCAATTTGTCTTAACAGTAAACCAACCTGGTTGTATGTAGAGATGTGTATGTATGCATACACTATTGCATGTTATGAGAATGTAGTTAAGGCCAGCTCTCAATATAAAACAACTACTGACATTTTAATTAGATCCTTGAGAAACAAGGGAATTATGACATCAGCTATGGATGGACACAATTCAAATTTCCTTTTCATATTGATTTCCATAAGACCCACGTTTCCATTTGGATGATTGTATCAACCTTAAGCATATTTGGCACTCCATAGTACTGTGAAAAGTTTTTCTTCAAAATGAAACGTGCCAAGAGTGCTATATCCACAACTTCCAAATCTTTAGCCTGATGAGCTACTACTGTCAACCTCTTCATCTAACCCTGATATTTTGGTGAGAGCATGATTAGATATTTCTAATAAATTAATGTCACTGTCCTTTTAAAATCTTGGATCCTTCTGCATTAAGCTTTGTAGCCCATGGACTAAAAGTAGGTGTACCTGAGATGTAACTCGTAACCTGTCGGACACATCTACCCAACCTCGCTATTGTAACACCACATGAGTGGTACGTAAAAAAAACTCCAGTCTCTTTTAAGCAACTAAACTTTTACTAATTATCCACTTTAAAGGGGATATTTAGCATTAAAAATTTTTTTTTTTTTTTTACAGATGAAACATCTGTTAGAATCATTTCCATACCTAATATTTTGTAGTAGGCTTTCTGAATGAGACCATTCACAAAATGGCTGCAAGTTTTCAGCCACCTCACATGGACCTATCAAAATATAGTCTTTTAAAAACAGGAAAATTTTCCGCCATTAATATGCAAATACTTTCTCGCAATGTTTTTTTTTTTTTTTTTTTTTTCTAAAATATACTGAAAATTATTACATCCAAAATAATGAAAATTTCCAAAGAAATGAGGGTGTTGGTGGCCAAAAATTTGAGCCAGGCATCAAGCAATAGCTAAGAACTCAGAATTACAAGAAGTGTAATGTCAGAAATCCACCAAGATGTGGTTGCCCTCAAAAGCTGTATCACAGGATGATACGGAAACTGATCAGGACAGCCAAAGGAGGAGTGCGACTTGTCCAATTTAGCGTTGCCTAGTGCATCCTTCGAGAACCTGAACTGAAGGGATGCATTACAGCTAAGAAACCTGCATTAACCAAAAACAGTAGAAGGCAAGATTAAGTTCAGTTTTAACCAATTTTTTTGAACCATCACTTATGTATCCCCTGAAGACTCATTCCCAAATTTCACTTCCGTTGTAATGTAGACCATTTCGCTTTTCTGGAGGCTTTCTGACAAATTCTCGCTTATTAGATTGCAGCTCTATCCTAATTTCATTGTGGAATCCGATCTTATTCCAAGCATCTGTTGCCCAGTCGGCTGGGGCTGTAGAATACACCAACTGCATCTCTGCAGAGGGGCAAGACCCCTCACCCAACAAGTATCCTGGATAGGACACAAAACAATCTAGTGAGGTTCCAGTAATGCTGGAGCTTTGGGGAATGCGGAGTACCCCTTCATTGCCATCGTTCCTAGGTCCACTCTAGCCCAGAGTGGTAGCACCTGATAGGGTCCTATCTATGGGTCAAATAGAACTAAACTGAATCGCTTGAAATAGAACTGATTATTCGTATAAAAAGATTTGGTGTTACAAAACCTACAAAGGTTGAAATGCCATAAAAACCCAAACTACTAACCAATCATCTGTAACCTCCAGTTCATATTTTTTGAACCAACTTAATACATTCTGTAATCCATAAAAAACAGCTAACCATAACGGCCTTTTTATTAAAGCAATTTTCAGCTGATTTAGTAACTGGATTATACTTTTCGTTCGCGTTGAAGGTAATTTTTTTTTTTTTTTTTTTTTTTTTTTTTTTTTTCAAAATCATTACGCATTCTCAATATTACGGAGATAATTATGAAATTCTGATGAGTATCTTTTGTTTTAAAATAGAAATCTATATCGGCATATACTATTATTACAACAGGAACTTATCAGTTTCGCGGGTCGTCTAGTTTTTACTAAATGCTTTGCAATGATACCTTCTTTTTTTTTTTTTATTTAGTCCATTTTCAGGATGTTCTTTTTTCTAATTTATCAATTATATTATGACTGCCACATTTTGACGGATAATGTCTTTATCACCAGGATTAAAACTAGTGACTCTTAGTGCTTTCTTTGTTTAATTATATATCAACCTTCATAGGCTATTTAATGCCAAAGCCATTTTTGGAGGAGGACAAAAGCATTGTTTAACGCATAACTATAAAAATAAAGGAGTTTATGCCTTTCCCAAGCGTGAATGCTAAATCGCAACTGCAGTTCGAAATCCTTTACGATACGGGTATTCTTCTAAGTGACTCTTAAGCCCAGTTGCTGACTTTAAAGACGTGAAGTAAATGTGGCTTTAATTTGCTACAAGGGATCCATCTATGGATTATCATTTTTATGAATCTTCGTGTGTTTTTAAAACCAGAACTTGCTTTGCACACTTTGCCATAAGCATGTATTACCATGAGGACGAGGTGGCAATGAAAGATTATAAGTTTCTTGAGTTTGTAAGTTATGTGATTTGATATGGTTAACATATTATATAGATAGTGAGATATGATTAAAAAATTGATTATAATCGTCCAAAGCCAAAAGTTCATACTGGAAAAGATTAACCCATCTGCTTAATCTCCTGTGAATTGTGTTAGTTATTAATCCACACTAGTAGATAATATGGGCGAGTCACCTTGATTTGGTGCATCTTTGCCCCCTTAATTAAAACGTGAATCTTACTACTGGGGGTATAGGATCTCTTGCTGTCAAGGCCAACATTTCATATCTGTCTCCCTCGACAGACATCTGCTGCTGTAATTATAGCCCACAGACATCGGCTCGATAATATCTGACGTCATATAAAATTGCAGTTGTTCAAATTATTAAGTCGACCACACGATGTTTATGATTTAAAAGAAAAAAACAAAAACTTATGATTATGAATCTCAAGGATGAGGCTTCATGCCAAGTGCCGGGGTGGAGAATCTCGATACTAATTGCTTGAGAGATTAAAAGATAAATTTATTTTCAGTGACAGAATAATTCGTTCGTTTTGGCGTACAAAATGAATTGCTGATTTTAATATCGAACTCTCAGAACAGTCATTCCCAAAATGAATTGTACAGTTCATTGACGAGTGGGGGGGGGAGCATTAAGTGTAAGGAATTTTTGTTTATTTTTATTTTTTTGCCAATCTCTCATGAACTCTGAAGTGACGTATACACTTAAAAAAAATTACGTAGACTTATACATAAAAGCATTGTGGCAGTATTTCGCGCGGTCTATCTAGTCTCGCCGGTTAGCCGATGATTTTCCAACCTCACGCTGTGATTGATTCCAAAAAGAGATTTATCGGTCACTGGGTTCTGGTTGAGAAAAATCTGCAGTTGATCTAAGAAAGGGGTGTGTGTTACTTGTATGTTTGTTGATAGGTTGATTGATTTTAACGTCATATCAACCCGACCATAATTTATATATGATTATATGGTTTCAAGAAACTATTTCTATTTGATAATAGTCATTTATTTGCACAGTTGTATAGCTTCAAGTAATTAATAATAAAAATCCTTAGTAAACAATTAGAACTTCAAGTAATTATTCTGAATACAAATAATTTACAGTTGCTCTATCATCAAACAATAGAAAGAGAAGGATTTCTCGATGAGAATGAAAGTTATTATTTAAATGTTACTAATAAACTAAAGTCTTCGGCGTTAGTACGGTCAGAGATCAGTAGACTATGATCTCATTTTAAAAAATGTGTTTTAGTTCACGAGGGTTGAAGCTAGTCTTGCAGAACAATACGCCCGACAATATATATAATTTCACTCCATGGGTTACACACACACACACACACACACGCATATATTTACCCAACCCCTTCACACAAGTTGGATATGACACAAGGTCAATACTTTAAGAGGAATTTAACAGGTTTGAAACTTTCCTTCTAGACTAGTTGCTATAACAAGGTTAAAGATCCTTGTCTGTCCTACTATTTACTCATATTTGGAAGAAGAATAACTGGATTCATACCTTTCCCAAAGGTACTAACGCTATGTGAACTACTAACAGAGTCGTCCAGGACTTGAATTTGGGTGACCGTGTCTATTTCCTACGGCGATAACCATTGTATCACGAGCGCCTCCAACATATATATATATATATATATATATATAATATATGTGTGTGTGTGTGTGTGAAAAAAAACAAAGTATTCAAAGGATGATTTTATTCATAGTCGAATTATTTGCTAATGTTAGACCTTTCGGTTTTTACATTAAACCTTATTCAGAGCTTTTAGATATGTGATATTGTATCTTCTGAATTTTAATTAAGTCTTCACTTAATTCACTTAATACAGCATCACATATTTAAACGCCCCGATTAAAGTTTAATGTAAAAACCGGAACGTTCAACATCGGCAAATAAATAAATAAAATCATCCTCTGAATATCATGTCTTTTCATATTTGTACATTTACATAAAATCAGATTTGCTTCCATTTCCCTATATATATATATATATATATATATATATATATATATACTTACGGGGGTACGCATATACTCGTGTTCGTATGATGCCAGCATTATTAACATTGGATTCGTTCCTCTAAACAATTCTGCTTTATGCAATGAGAGAGAGAGAGAGAGGAGAAAGGACGTTTCATACCAAAATCAATGAGAGAGAGAGAGAGAGAGAGAACGGGAAAACTGACATATATAAGCTGAAAGTGGAGTTAATACTTGTTTATCTTGTCATCGACCATTTGTATTTATCCAAATGCGCGACCTACCTCTAAAATACAATGGAGGATAGTAGTACAGATAAGGAGGAAGGTGATGCAATAAGACCCCCCCCAAAAAAAAGCAAATAAAAAAAAAGAAACAAAAAACAAACACAAAAACATTTATTGAACATCATTTACGGTATTTGAAAGTTATCATTGCAGCCACCGGTTTCCATGACAGTAAATGGTGAAAGAAAGTTTACGAGTTGCTTTTTTTTTTCTTGTTATTGAATATTTGCAAGTATCTGAATGAAGGGATTTAACTGACTTTCCAACCAAGGTCGTTTTATTGTGGGAAGCTACGCACGTATCTAGACTCAAGCGTGGATATACCAAAAGAAAAAAAAAGCTTGGTTCCGTCGACATTACCCTTTTGGGGCACCGAGCAATAAATTCAAGCCTGCGAAGCAACTATATCCCCGAGGGAACGTCCCCCGAGACAATGTACTCAATTTTCAATTGCCCACCCGGCACGAATGCCAGATGGTCAGGCTGGTGGTTGATGGAAATTGAAGAAGCTGAATGAATAAAGAGATAAAGGGTTTTGGGTGACAACTTTCCTTTCGGTTCAACAACATTTGTCTCTGCGTATATTAGATCAGTAGTTTAGACAATTACGAGACAATTGCACAAACGTACAAACACATATATGCCTGAATCTCTGTGCGGGAATTTGCATACATATAGATATTTTGTTTCATGATTATATGCAGAGGTGAAAATAAGTATAAGAAACCCCATTAAATTGTTAATAATTTTCTTATTACTGCACAAATTCCTCTAAAATCTTTGTGTGGTACCTAGATCCTATGGGTATTTGTATACATATTCGATTTTATAACTTTCCACCAAAAAAAAAGTAATTAAGAAAAATACGTTTTCGAGGGTGGAAATAAGTATAAGACAGTTTTGAAAATGTGTATTTAACAGCAAAATTGTACAAAATTCAATATTTACATTTATCCCCTTTCAATTGTAATACTTCAACACACTTGTTTTGGATTAAATTAATAAATTTTATGAGAGTTTTAGATGGAATTTCATTCCAATACTGTTTAATGCAAGATTTTAAAGTTTCTCAATCTTCAAATTGACGTTTATTTTGCATACTCTTGACAAAATTCCTCATAAATTTTCTATTGGGTTTAAATCTGGAGATTTCGTGGGTCAGTCCAAAACTTCAATATTTTTTGTTCTAAATCAGTCTTTCGTAAGCTTAGAAGACTGAATGTCTGCGTTGTCCTGTTGAAAAATGTCATTATTGGTGTCTATATGATTCATAAATGGGAAGCCCTTTTCCCAACACATTGATATATCGAGTAGAGTTTTGTTTCCCTTCCATTACTACTAAATCAGCCTTTCTAGACGCAGAAAAAGTTTCCTAAACCATAACAAATTCTCCTCCAAATAGTCTTTTTGAAAACAACTCCTTCTCTTTTCTTAAATCATGCTAATAACACTGGGAGCCGTCGAGCCCATCCAAATTAAACTTTTTCTCATAAGAAAATACCACAGTTTTCCATTTCTCCTTTGTCCATGTAACTTTTTTCTTTACCAAATCTACGCGTATCTTCTTGTATTTACCAGTTAAAGCAGGGGCTTTCTTCCCGTTTCGATAGACGAGATTTGGTGATTCATGGAGAAGTTGATGAACTCTTAGAGTAATGGATAAATTCTGAGATTTTTGCAGATTTCTTGAGCTTGATTGTCCTTTAGAAGCTTCTCGAAAAAGTTGACGTCTGGCTGCATTTGTAATTCAAGGTGGACGACCAGGACGTTTTTTGGTGCCATACAATTCAGGGTCCTTTAGATAATTTCTCACGACTGTTCGGGAACTCAACAGTTCTTTTGCAATGAAACTTATAGATATTTCCAGTTTATAGGCAGAAATTTGCCCGTTTTCATTTTCATTAAGGGGGAAGTTCCTCGGCATTTTGCAGTATCTGTATTCAATTATGAAATGTTTAAATAGGACTCACATGGCTTCAAATCATGAGAAGAGTCTTTTTATAATCTGCGCATGCACTTATTCTTCCTTTGGTATTTTAAAGTACACCAGATATACAATTTTTTAAAACTGTCTAAAATTATTTCCACCCTCAAAAACGAAGTTTTTTTAATAACATTTTTTTAGTGAAAAGTTGTTATAAGATCGAATATGTATACCAATACCTATCGGATCTAGGTACCACACACAAATTTTCAATGGAATTTGTGCCGTAATAAGAACATCATTAACAATTTAATGGGGTGTCTAATACTTATTTCTACCACTGTATATATGTATATATGTGTGTGTGTGTGTTGGTTAGTTGGTTGTTTGGGTTTTATGGTATATCAGCCTTCGTAGGTTATATAATGCCAAATCCATTTTCATACAAATAATCAGTTACATTTCAAACAATTCAGTTTAGCATGAGTGCCCAGTTTGATTGTCAAAAATATTTCTATTTCAAGCTATTCAGTTTAGTCAAACAGTTCTATTTCAAACAATTCAGTTTACCACAAGTAAGCAGTTAAGTTCTATTTGACTCATAGATAGGGCCCGATCAGGTGCTACTACTCCGGGCCAGAGTGGACCTGGGAGCGATGGCAATTAAGGGGTGCTCCATATTCCCCAAAGCTCCAGCATTACTGGAACCTCACCATCAAATCGTTTAGTGTCATATCCAGGACACTCGTTGGGGGAGTGGTCTTACTCCTCTGCAGAGGTGCAGTCAGTGTATTCTACAACTCCAGCCGACTGGGCAAGTATGTGTGAGAATGTAATTTTATGATGATCTTGATGAAATGTGAAACTCAGAGTAATCGATGGAGGACCGTAGGTTTGTAATTTAAAAATTTGAAGATTTTTGTGTCTATATTGGAGGCGCTTGACGTGTAATGGTTATTGTCGTAAGAAATGAACACAACGACCAAAGTTCAAATCCTGGATGAAGCTGTACATATTTCACATAACGTTAATACTCTTAGGAAAGGTATGAACCCAACTATTCTGCTTTCAGCTATGAGCAAATAGTTGGGCAGACTGTGGTATGGCAACCGGTCTAAGAGAAGAAAAACTCTGAATTCAAACCTATCAAACCCCGCTTAAAAGACTGACCTTGTATCGCATTCTGGTCTTGTGGAGAAATTATATATATATATATATATATATATATATATATATATATATATATATTAAAATGAATAGGTCCGTGAATGAATTTAAATGGGATACTTTTGTTTTTTAATTTCATATGATTTTACTCTACACACGTTTCCTTCCGACTTTATGGTCTTCGTCAGGAGATTAATGATGGTTAAGGTAATCTTTATTTCTAGCTTTTATAGTGAAGACTGTTTTGATTGGGTTGTGATACTTTTTAATTCCAGGATTTGTGTCTATGAATGTCCGGTTAGAATAGATTGTCTGTAAAAACCTTTAGCCTCTGCGGATGATTTTTTAAATGTATTTACAAGGATGTGCTCTGTGAGTGTGTGTATGTGTGTGTGTGCATTCACGTATCTACACGTACATCTATGTATACGCAGCTATACGCATATATTTTCAGGGTTATTGTTTTTTCCCTTCCTCTTTCTTCTTTCCTGTGATGAATGTAAGATAGTATGTGTATGTGTGCGTATAAGTTTACATTTGTGAGTGTATGCGTAAAGTTTGGTTCTGTTTGTGTGTGTGTGTATGTATGTGTGCGAGGTTAGGCTCTGTTTAATGTAGGTTTAAATTTATCGACTAATTTTTTCTTTTATTTGGAGTATTGAGTTGTCAACAGTTTGGTATATTGGTATTATTTTTAAAATTCCATTATTGCATTCGTAAGGGAGTTTTGAAACATAGAGTTTTCTATTTTCTGCTAATTCAATGTTGCTTTTATGTAAAGAGACTCTATTGTTCAGAGCCTGGGTCGATCTTATGCATCCTTTTTTACAGTTGCAACATTCGATTATGTAGATTACGTTTTTGGAATTGTTGCTTAGATCTTTATTTCTTATGAAAGTTGTTTTTGGGCTTTCGTAGGTATAGGATTTTCCTTCTATGATTATATTACATACTCCACTTTTTTTATCTTTACATTATGAGACTCCATGCGTTTTGTGTTCCCCAAATGTACATGGGGTTAGGGCGTGTTTTATGTTTTTTGGTTGTCGTTTGATTTTAAATATTTTTGTTGTGTCAAGCATGTTTTTGATTCTATCATTGTTTTTAAGTTGTTCTAGATTCTTTGTTAACTATGAGTATAGTTTCGGGTTGTTTTGTTGTATGTTGATATGCATGCAAAGGGTTCTTCGTTGCTGTGTTTTTGGGGTTCATTGTTCTTTTAATGAAATTTTTTCTGTTTATTCGAATACCTTATTTAATTGTGTTGTCGGAAATCTCGTCTTGGCGAGTTTGTCGGAGGTTTTTGTTAAAGGGATACCCCCCCACACACAAAAGTGTGCTCTATGATACTATTAGTATTTGTAAGGGTTAAATAGAATTGTTTGCACAAATTATTTGTCTAAAGAAGAATTATTTGATCTTATATATATATATATATATATATATATATATATATATATATATATACGGGTATTGCCATAAATCTGCAGTCTAATGATGAAAAAAGACATTTTTTAACAGAAAAGAATCACTAGATCTGTTTATTTTTCAACATGATCACCTTCTTTGACAATGCACTTGACTGAACACTTTTTCATCTATGATACAGATCGAACATTATAGAGTAAGAAAATTAAATCAACTTCTATGGGACAAGGTCAAATTGGGAGAGGACAAAATGAGGAAAAATATGTCTGTCTTGCTTTCTGCTTGCTTTGATAAATCAGCATTTAGCATCCATATTCTCAATTTTTCTGTTGCCTGAGGGGAATGCATTACCGTGCATTACGAGGCAGGTCAGTGCATAAATGTGACCCCCTACTGTATTAAAGGTCACCCTCGATAAATGAAGTTTTGACAACAGGTGATCACACCAACAATAGGTCACAGAGTATTCAGTTTTAAAATGTCATTATTTTTTTCTTTCATTAACAAAATGGAGATGAACACGTTAAAAATAGAATCCTCAGGTATTAAAAAAAATAAGACAAAACAAAAAACAAAACAACAACAACAACAACAACAAAAACAAAAATAAAAGAACATAAGTAACTCCTTATTCCACATCAGCTGTCGGGAATATATTTGTTCACCTTCTGTACTTTACGATTTACTTCTGTTCTCTACAATATTACTTCTGTACTTTACAATATCATCGATCCATTGGCCTAACGGGTAGAGTGTTCGTCAATGGCCCAGGATACCGGGGTTCAATCCCAGGTCGAGTTATACCAAAGACTCCAAAATGTTTCTTGGTGCCTCCTTGCTTAACACTTAGCATTATAAGGTACGGATCAAGGGTAAAGTAGAGCCCTCCAGGTAAAGAACTAGCGCCCTCCCCTGCACCTTGGTGTAGTAGCTAATGAAAACCGAGCCTTCGGGTCGCCCTCGACTACAGTCGCCAACTACTTTACAATATTACTTCTGTACTTTAAGATTTAAGGTGAGACGATCATATAATGATTCAAACGTTTTTCCACCCTGTTTGCAAAGCTTAGAATAGGCTGACTATATCCACTGCTTAGGGATACCTCTCCCGAAAAAACGATTGTTCTGATTATGACGCGTGAAATATCCATGAGAGTGAAATAAATCTTTTTAAAAATGATCAATTTCGAATAGAAATACTTGAAATGTAAATGTACAATTTATTTGCATAAAAAAGAGTTATTTAATCTTATAATTATTTACTAATCATTATCATTAGTTACTTGTGGAGGGGCTCACGGCGTAACAGTTATCGTGGTAGGATATAGACATGGCAACCCGTAATTAAACCCTGGACGAGGCTGTTTGTATTTCGCTTCACGCTTATATGCTTGAAAAAGGCATGAATCGATCTGTTCTTTCTCCAGCTATAGGTAAATAGTAGGGTAGACTGGAACCTTTAGCCTCGGTATGGCAACTAGTCTAAAAGAAGAAAAACTCGGTGATGATCCGTTTTAAAATTGACCTTGTGTCCCATCCTGCTCGTATACTAGAGTCATTCATAAAGTTCTAAGCCTCGCCCAGAATAAGTCGGAGCAACAAGACATTTTTAAAAAATTAGTTTTCAATATAGTCCTCTTTGACATCAATGCACTTTGTCCAACAATATAGGTTGTATTTGAGTTTTGGAAATCTGTAGAAGTCAGTTGGAGCTGAGTCTGGTGAGTAAGGAGGATAGATAGTTATTCAAAGCCACTGTGGGCTGCTTTAGTAACTGCAATGGGAATGGGTGTATTATCCTGGAGCACATCTGTCCTCAGCTTCTCTCTGTATTTCGACTTGATTAATTATTTCAGTTGTCTTACTTCTGATGCATAGTACTGTTTATTAATAGTTGTTACCTTTTTTCCAGATCGTCTATCATGATTACGCCTTCAGAATCCCGGAATACAAAAACCATCACCTTGCCAATAGGCCCTGTCAGCTTGAAGTCTTCCGCAGGTGGAGAACCAGAGTTTTTCCACACTTTTCTTTGATTCAGGTGTGAAATAGCGAATAAAGGTTTCCTTTTGAGTTACTAATCTGCGGTAAAAATACTTAGGCTTAGCCTGGAAGCAAGTCAGAAGTGTTCTAAAAATGTCAACCCTATTTAGTTTGTACTCTGGTGTCAGCATTCTTGGGACAGATCTTGCTGACAGCAGATCTCAGGTAAAAAACTAATGCTTATGGAGTTACCGATCTGCTGAACAGTAAGACGTCTGTCAACCAAAACAATACGGTGAATGGCATCAACTTGTTCGTCGGTGATTTAGGTTTTTGGACGACCTGACCGAGGTCAACTTCTATGCAGTTTCTGTCTCATTTGAATTTTGCAGCCCACTCCTCAGTTGCATAGGAAGGGGAATCATCTGCAAGTATTTGTACAATGTCCTCATAGACTTCCTCGGATGTCATACCTTTCTTTTGCAGATCCTTTAAGATAGCTTGGGTCTTTGTTTTGTTCATTTGTCGCACACCTGTCACATTTGTGTGGGCCTCAACTACACAAAAATCAAAACAGAAATTTGAATTAGGCTTTCTAGTTTTAAAAGAAGTGGCAGTAAAAAAAACATCGTGGTGACACTCTTGTTTGTAGATTTCTCCAAGGCATTTGATTCCATACGCAAAGGAAAGATGGAACAAATATTACTGGCATATGGTAAAAAAGGCAAGGAACAGACGATATCCCACAGAAATTATAAAAGAGGCAGACTACACAGATGACATAGCGCTTCTCGCAAATTCAAGCCGAATCCCTGCTGCATAGCCTGGGGCAGGGAGCTGAAGGCATTGGCCTCCATGTGAATGCAGACAAAACGGAGTACTTTTGTTTTAATCAAGGAGACATCCCTGGTCTAAATGGCGGTGCTCTGAAATTAGTGGACAAGTCCACGTACCTCGGTAGCAGCGTCTCATCAACTGAAAATGATGTCAATATGCACCTAGCGAAGGCGTGGACTGCTATCGATAGGTTTTCGATCATATGGAAGTTTGATCTATCCTATATATCAAAATGGAATTTCTTCAAAGCTGCGCTTGTGTCAATACAACTGTACGGATGCACCACATGGACGCTGACCGAACGTATCGAGAAAAAGCTAGACGGGAACTGCACAAGAATGATACAAGCCATATTAAACAAATCTTGGAAGCAGAACCCCGAAACCACAGCTGTTCGGTCACTTACCTCCCATCTTTAAAATCATACAAATAAGACAAAAAAGAGTGACGTTCTTCTATGGGCCCCTACACATGGATGTGCCAGTGTAGGCGAACAACAAGAACTTGCCTACAATTGCTTTGTGCTGACACAGAATGCAGTCTCAAAGACCTACCAGGAATGATGGATGATAGGAACGAATGGAGAGAGAGAGAGAGAGAGAGAGAGAGAGAGAGAGAGAGGGGGGGAAAAATCTGTGCTGGTGACACGACTTGATGATGTTTCTTCCCACAACAGGATGATCACGCTGCTATTCGTTTCCGTTATGTATAACACAACAAAAGGATATAATATGCCAGTGATCCTCATATTAATTGTCAAAATACACCTTAATCTCTGAGATCACCTAACAAACCCGAAGCCGTCTTCCGTACGTTACGCTTGGTGTAAACAAGTTGCTAACCTGTTGTAAGCGATAAGAATAATGAAACATCCTTTTGATACGAATAAAAAAGTAAAGTTTGCGACCGTATTCGAGGGCGACCCGAAGGCTCCCCTTTCAATAGCTGCTACACCGAGTAAAAATGGAAAACCCTAACTTCATACCACCTTTACTCCGCTTCAAATTTGACCTAGTATGAAACAATACCCAAACGACTGGGTTTTGTTGGCTTTGGTCGTTCGTCTGATCGTCTAGTGGTGTGAACTCCGTTGTTAATTCTCATACCCGAGCGAGTGGGCATTTCACAGGTGGTACAAAAAAAAAAAAAAAAAATGAAATAACCAAACAACAGAGGATAGAAGGAAGAAAAGACTAACACGGATTCAGAACTGCAAAACGCAGGAAGGTGAAGTTGGCATTTTTAATCATTCTTTGTATGTATGTATGGCTATCGCGAGAACTCTGTGAAAATCCTACATAGCTTACCAAAGATACTGACTCATCTCTGGACACCGTCATCACTGCTCTGTGTCTTCGTTCTTCACTCCATACCGCTCTCAGACTGCTCTGGATCCATGTCTTAGAGCCGACTGACCACCCCGCGTCTAGAGCTTGAATCTCTGAATCTCTGTTCCGGAGTCTCACTCCTAACTGACCAACGTCCTTCGTCTTTCTCTTCCAGCCTCGCAGGTTTTCGCGGGCACAGCTCTTTGTGTGGTTTTCGCACCAAAATAGACAAAAGGGTCCCTCTAGACACTCTGACGCCGGTCAAAAATGCCGAAGATCAGATCCCTTCTTTGGCCACCTATCCACGAACACACACAGAGACCCACACACATATAGATACAAAGAGTAATGCTCATTTTCGTGACACTAGTTTCACTACCTGTTTGTGGTGAAGTGACCGGTTGATTGAGTTCAACTGAATGTCAACCTGTCCAGGGTTATTTTATGCCTAGAGGTGAGGAATTGTGTTTATCGTACGTTCCCATTTACATTTTTCTGTAGTTATTTCTTTAGAGATTTTTGGTTCACAATTCCCTCGAATAATCTTTAAGGAGATCTATTTGATCCATACATAGGATTCTAACAGGCACTACCACTCCGGGTCAGAGTGGACCTGGAAGTTATAACAATCAAAGGGTACTTCACACTCCCATATCCCCAGGACTGAAGTTTCACAATTTTTTGGGTGGGTGGGAAGTTTTATCCTCTGTTAAAGATCTAGTTGGTGTATCCTAAGTTCTGCCGTAAAACATTTTTGGAATCATCGAACTAGACTCTTTTTTGGCCCAGTCGGCTGGGGCAGTAGAATACACCGACTGTATCTCTGCAGAGGAGTAAGACTCCCACAACGAATGTCCTAAATATAACACTAAACAATCTGTTGGTGAGGCTCCAGTAATGCTGGAACTTTGGGGGAATGCGGAGTACTTCTTTATTGCCACTCTGACCCAGAGTGGTAGCACATGATAGGGTCCTGTATAGCTTATGCTAAACTGAATTGTTTGAAATAGAACTGTTTTTATATTTAACTGTGTATAAATAAATGACTGATGTTTAATTGAATAGTTAGTGATACATAGCAATACTTAGAACCCTTTAACTTTGGTGACTAAACTGAATAGTTTGAAATAGAAATGTTTTTGACATTTAAACTATGTACTTATATAAACTGAATTGTTTGAAATGGAACTGTTCATACGTATAAAAATTGACCCAAAGGATTGATATGCCATTAAACCGAATGAGTTAACCTAACCTAATCTAAAATATTTGTGTGTTTACCAACTGGAAAATAAGATTTTGTTGAACTCATTTTATGCAAACCTTCCACCCAACCCTGTCACATGGAATAGTTTCTGTTCTGGTCGCACGTAGTTTAGACGTTAATGATTTAAAGTCAGTGTAACGTTTCGATTATAAATATAATAATCCCTGACATCTTCTCCTCCCTCCCTCCCTCTCTCTTTCTCTTTCTCAACCTCCCTTCCGATTAATTTTAAAAACAAGAGAGATAAGTGTGATCTAAACTGGTTTAATCTTTGCTGATTTAGATCCAAACTGTGGATTAAATTTTGTTGGCAACATTCATCTTTATTTAAGTACGATTGTTCGCCAACAAATTCCTTATATTTTCTCTTTTCTTTTCTTTTCTTTTCTCTTTTAAAATGTTATTCTTGGATCAAAATATATATCTATATTCCAGGTAGTGAATAAGTGTTCACAATATCTTCTTTTTTCAAAATTATAACCTCCCGCAGGAAAAAAACAACAACAAAAAAACAAACGTCAAAAAAAAAAAAAAGAAAAGAAAAGAAAAAAACAACACCAAAAAGCAAAAAAAAAAAAAAACAACAAAAAAACTAACAATAAAAACACCACAAAAATAACAACACACACAACTAACATTTATGTTTAACGAAACATTGGTTTGGCTTAGTTTGTGTTTTATGGCATATCAACCCTTGTGGGATAGTTAATGTCAAATCCTGTTTGTACATATATATTATATATGATTTGTGTGCGAATAGTTTACAGGCAACATTATTTTTAAACGAGCCAGAGCTGATTTGTTTACACAGATGGTTTCAAGTATTATTATTTAACATTAATTATTCTATTTATCAAATATTCTGTAGAAAAACACTAGTGGTACTCTATAACCCATTGCTGTGGGGTGTATGTATAAAGGTGTTAATACCTTTCCCAAGGGTATTAGTTCAAAAGTGAGCGTTATAGTCTGACTGGAGTTCGAACTCATTTACTTTGAGGCCGCAGTCCAGTACTTTAATTCTTAACGCAATGAAACATTGTCTATTATTTTACACTTTGTGTTTTCTCATACGAGCTCTAACTGTTGGGGGTGGAATTCCTCGTAGCGGTGTGGTTAACGTGCCGGACTGTGACATCGTAGTTAGCGAGTTCGAACTCTAGCGCGTTATGATATCCACTTTCGGACTAATACTCTTGGGAAAAATATGAACTATCATATTTTCTCTCCCTGTTGTTCTTCAACAAGGATAGTTTTAGTATTAGATAACCCTCGAAGGTTTATATGACATTAAATAAAGAAACCAATTGAAATGGTGGTTTTCACTGGAATTTGAGTGACAACAAGTTCCCCAGCTCTCCAGGACTTTTCTAAGTATTCCAGCTGATGGTGTGGACAACTTCAATTCTTCCTCTCATCTTCTGTTCCTCGAGAATTTTTTCCAAGCGCTTTATTATTTAGTTCGTTGTGAGTTGTTTTACACCTCGTTACTGGTATTTTTTCACTGAAGTATGAGTGACAGCAAGTTTACTCAGGTCTTCATGAAAACAAAAATATAGACATATACTTGGATCTGGCCAGAAACCTGAAAAAGCTGTGGCAGTAATACCAATTGTAGTTGGTGCACTTGGAACAGTTCCTAAGGGTTTGGAAAGATGAATGGAGATCGGTGGAAGAATCGAGACTATTCAGACCACAGTACTGTAAAGATCAGATAGAATACTTTGAAGAGTCCAAAGAAGACTTGATCTCACTTAGACATCAGTGAAAAAACACCAATTAAGTTTGGTGCGAAAAACTCGCAAGGAGAAAAAAATAGCGTTTCCAATCTGTGATTCTTTTTATGGGTTAATAACCACAAATAGGACCACAGGTTGGGAACTTGTCTTAAATTGGACGGAATTGCCATATTAATCTGTGTGATACGTTTCTCCTTCAAGGTGCTCCTCAGCGTCTGCAAAGATGACATCAATAAGAATTTATTATTATTTTCAATAATCTGATTTTACAAGATTACTGTACAGTACAAATAATTCCTGGTTGCGTGCATCTATACTAAAATAGTGTCTCTGACTTTTATGACCACACCTATTAACACCTGATTTTTTGTGTGCACTGGATTTCCGGTGACAGGCATTCAACTCTAGATCATTTTTTAAAAATCCGTTTATTCTCAGCCAGAACCTACTCTTACTCATATAAAAAAGAGCGGGAACATATGTCGTTAACACCTGCTACCATACCATTAACATGGGTTTCTGACGTTATGAGACAACATAATATAGGAGGCATTACTTTCACAGCGATTCTCCTACAAGCAAAGTATGTAGGCTCTTGTTCATCGATGGTGGAAACGGATAACTAATGGTAGAGACTATGTGGAAAAATAGAGGAGACCTTGTGGCGTAATGGTTAAAGTATTGGGTTGTTACCTCGAAGTCAGCAAATTGGAACTCCAGTGGCACTGTTACGTCTACTCTCGGATGAATGCCCTTGCGAAATGTTTGAATCCCCTTATATCCCCTAGTTATGGCCTAAATAGCATCACTGCTGTTCTATTACAAGGATGGATTTGGGGTTAAATTATCCACAAAGGTTGATATGCCATTTAAAGAGTACGTGGAAAGATAGTTGCTCTATCAACGGAGACTATAATGGTCTGAAGTGAATTCAAAATTTTTTTCCAGGGGTATTTGGTTGAAGTGAACGTAAACAAGTCGATATTTGAGTTCGGCTCACCAACTCCATTGTATTTGCCGATAACCCTTACACTATCTGCAGCTTCGTGTACGAAGCTAATTTTGTTAATTATCTGTAACCAGTGACCCGATCCGTTGCAGGTGGTTCGGATTCGTATTGCCCAGTCGGCTGGGGCTGTAGAATACACCGACTGCACCTCTACAGAGAGGCAAGACTCTCCCCAACGAGTGTCCTGGATATGGCGCTAAACAATCTGATGGAGTGGTTCCAGTAATGCTGGACGTCTGGGGAATGCGGAGTACTTCTTCATTGCCATCGCGCTCGGGTCCACTCTGACCCGGAGTGGTAGCATCAGATAAGGCCCTTTCTATGGGCCAAATAGAACTAAACCGCGTACTTATGCTAAACTGAACTGCTGGAGAAAGAACTGTTTTTGACATTGAAACCGAACTTACACTAAACTGAATTGTTCGAAATAGAACTGTCTTGACATTTAACTGTGTGTTTACGCTAAACTGAATTGTTTGAATTAGAACTGTTTGACTAAACTGAATAGCTTGAAATAGAAATGTTTTTGACAATTAAAGTGTACTCATGTTAAACTAAATTTTTTGTAATAGAACTGATTATTTGTATAAAATGGATTTGGCATGAAATAACCTATAATAGTTGATATGCCATAAAACTCAAACAACCAACTAATCGGATTCGTAGCCTTGTGCCATACTTAGCTAAGTGTGGTAAATATTTTTATTTGGGTTTTACATATTTTTTTCTCCTGATGACAGTATTGTATTAAATCTGAACTATCTTGAGAAGCTTGACATTTATTTACACGTTAATGTCATTCACATGTTAGTAAACCCGCTTTTACGTTAGAGGTAAGGTGTTATATAAAATAGAGAGAGAAAGCGAGAGAGAGAGAGAGAGAGAGAAGAAGAAGAAAGGTAGAGAAATAGGTATAGAAATAGATAGATTGAGAGACAGAGACAGAGACTGAGAGAGAGAAGGAGAAAATTTGGCGATTACGAGTTTTACCCCTCTGCAGAGATGCTGTCGGTGTATTTTACAGCCCAGCCGACAGGACCAAAAAGAGTTTAGCTCGGTGATTTCAAAGAAGGAGCAAGAGAGATAAAGAAAGAAATAGATAGATGGATAAATAGAGAGAGAGGGAGAGAGAGAGAGAGAGAGAGAGAGAGAGGAAGGAGGGAAAGCGAAAGAGAAGAAGGAAGACGAGGGAGAAAAAGGAAAACGATTGAGAGAGAGAGAGAGAGAGAGAGAGAGAGAGAGGAAAAAGAAGAAAAAAAGGAAGGAAGCTTGAGAGAAAAAGAAAAAAAGAGAGACTAAAATAGAAATAGATAAAACGAGATTGACCAATATAAGAGAGATAGTGAGAAAATATGGAAAACGAGAGGGAATAAAAAAAAGAGATAGATACATACGGAAATAGAGGGAAAGGAGTATGTGTATGTGTGTCAGAGAGAGAGAGAGAGAGAGAGAGAGAGAGAGAGAGGGGTGTTTTTTTTTATCCTGAATAGTGAGTAAACCCGCTTAACATTTCTGTTTTGTTCATGTAATCATTAAAGTACTTAGATTTTTTACAGTTTTATCTTTCATAAAGTCTAGTTGATTGATTGTTTTTTCGTCATGTCAACCTTTGTTGGGTTATTTTATGCCAAAGTCAGTTTTAACAATTATGGTATCCAATTATTTATTGTACTAAAATTTATCTTCCTGATCATTTGAAACAAGAAACACTTCCTTATTTTAAATAAAATCTAATTGATAGGTTGGTTGGTCAGCGTTTTTTGGCATATCAATCCTTGTTGGTTATTTAATACTAAATCATGTTTATATATATATATATATATATATATATATATATATAATTTGTTAGCGAATAGTTCGTAGGTAACTTTATTTTTAAACGAGTTGTTAGACCTCATTTACTTGTTCACAGTTAAATGGTTTCAAGTATTCTTATCTAACACTAATAATTCCATCAAATATTAATCCTCTGTTTGTACACATTTAAATGGTTTCAAGTATTGCTATTCAACATTAGTATTTCTATTTATCTAGTATTCCTATGTAATAAAAACAATTTGCATTCAGCTGCATGGTTTAGAATAGCTAATTATAATAATCCTTTGTAAATAACACTGGGCAACAGTTTTTTATTTTTTGAATGTTGTCTAAATTTCTACAAGTGATTTAGGGTATTTTTGCACTGCTGAATCAGGAAATGGCATCCGTTTCTCTCCATCAGGTCAGGTTTTTTTGTGCGGTCGGTTTGAAAAAGATCAGATCTTTTGACAAAATCGATTACATTTTTGTGGCATTATTAGCTGATTTTTGTCAACACCTATTATCCTAAATATGTTTTTAAGAGGAAAAAAATGTTTTGCCAACAACATATATTGATTACCTGATAGAAATATCGATTACTGTAAACTGAATGGTGGGTATTGATAAATTGCATGTTGCTTCACAATTGTTCAAACTTCAGGACTTGAACTTCCGTTTCTTCGAACTCCTGGAATGCTCAGCGGCAGGGAGGTCTCTCTTAAGATTCCAACAGTAGTAAGCCATCATGACTGCGTCCCAGCGACCCTGATACCTGGTCTCCATCTCTTTCAGGTCCTGATGGAATCTCTTCCCCTGCTCGTCACTCATTGAACCCAGGTTCTCAGGAAACCGGTCCATATGTAAAATTAGGTTGTGCATCTTGACGCTCATGTTGCAGTCCAGTTTTCTGAAAGCAGTCAGTATGTTGTTGACAAGTTCTGCGTAGTTTCTGGCCTTATTGTTGCCAAGAAAGTTCCTCACTCCGAGAACAAATGCCTTTCACGCTTCCAGTTCCACTTCGTTCATTGAGTTTTCGAACTCTGGATCTCTGATGAGCTGCCAGATCTGAGGACCGTCAAAGATGCCAACTTTCAACTTCTCCATGGTCAATCCTGGAAAAGCCTGGCACAAGTAAGTGAAGCAGTCACCATTCTTGTCCAGAGCCTTGGTGAACTGCTTTATTAAGCCGAGCTTGAGGTGCATCGGTGGGAAGAGTATTCTGTCTCTGTCCACCAGAGGGTCGTTGATGACGTTCATTTCTTTGTTAGGCACAAATTCCTCCTGCAAAAGCCAGTCCTTCTTCGTGTAATGCTGAGCACCAATTTTTGGAAGATTTTATGACTTCGAACTGATCCCTTTTCAACATAATCACCAAGAACTATCGGACCTGAATACTTCTTGTCATTAAAATAATCATTTCTAATCAAAACAATTATTCGACATGGCATTTTACCCCCACCAACTTCTTCTAAAATGCTCCACACAAGCGTACATGTGAACAAAAACTTAAAAAACATGTGGCTATTGCTCAAAAACTTGACATGATTGAGCAAAACCAATGTGATTTTTGGATTAATCGCATCAGATTCGTCCTAAATCAGCTAAAAAAACGCAGACAACAAATTTGTTGTTGCCCAGTGTAAATGACACATAGACGGGACCCTAACAGGTACTACCACCCTGGGTCAGAGTGGACCGGAAGTAATGGTAATGAAGAGTTTCTGTATATTCTCCAAAGATCCAGGACTGGAATTTCACCATCAGATGTAGTTCCGTCATACCCAGTACATTCGTAAGGTAGGGACCTTCCCATCTACTGCTCCAGCCGCCTGGGAGACCGACCCATTGATGGAACTCTAACAAGTATTACCACTCCGGGTCAAATAATGGCAAGGAAAGAGTGGCTATACACTCTCCAAAGCTCTAGAACAGGAGCCTCATCACTGGAGCCGTTCAGTTTTATTCCTATGATACTTGGCATGAAATAAATTTTTTATAAAGATGAGTTACATTTTTTGATTATTCAAAAGGTAGATAAAAAGTTACCATAAAATCAATACAATCAAGTTATTTCGTATTGTTTCTTTTTCCCATGGGTCTGAGATTGGATAGTATTGACATTTATTTATGGTGAGCAGATACGACTTATAGAAGGTATTGCCTTTGATCTTCGTTTTTGGTTGATGTTTCGACTTAAATTTGGACGAGAGGAATGCCTTCACCATTGACTGCTTTCATCTTCAAGGTATGATCTTTAAACTCTTTATAATTGTCTGAGAAGTGTGGAGTAACCCTTCCTTGCCAATACACCTAAGTCCACCCTGACCTGCTATTGTCCCATATTTGAGTCAAGTAGATCCGATTAAAAATTATTCATATTTGATAGGAATACTTGATGCTATATAGATGTAAATTATTTGTATTAAGAATTCTTACTTGAAGCAATAGTTCTTTACTAAAGATTATAATTATTGGTTACTTAAAACTACATTTGCTGGTTTGGTTTGGTTTTTTGGGTTTTATGGTATATCAACCTTTGTAGGTTATTTAACGCCAAATCCATTTTTTTGTAAATAATCTGTTCTATCTAAAATAATTCAGTTTAGCATAAGTACACAGTTTAATTGTCAAAAACATTTCTATTTCAAACTATTCCAGCAGTTATATGTTACAATTCAGTTAAGTGCAAATACAGTTTTAATGTCGAAAAACAGTTTTATTTCAAATAATTCAGTTGAGCATAAGCACGCAGTTTAAATGTAAGTACGATTTAATTGTCAAAAGCATTTCTATTTCAAGCTATTCAGTTTACTCAAACAATTCAGTTTAGCATAAGTATGCTGTTAGTTCTATTTAACCCATAGATAGGGCCCTATCAGGTGCTACCACTCCGGGCCAGAGTGGACCTGGGAGCGATAGCAATGAAGGGGTACTCCGCATTCCCCAAAGCTCCAGCTCTGCTGGAACCTCACTATCAGATTGTTTAGTGCCATATCCAGGATATTCGTTGGGGTGGGGTCTTACCCCTCTGCAGAGGTGCAGTCAGTGTATTCTACAGCCCTAGCCGACTGGGCAAATAACTGTTTGCGAGCAAATGATTATTATTAGATAAAAATAGTTATTTGAAACTATATATTTATTGGTATTAGTTTATTTGTTTGGGTTTTATGGCGTATCAAGCTTTGTAGGTCATTTAATGCCAAATCCATTTTTATACAAATAAACAGTTCTATTTCAAACAATTCAGTTTAGCATAAGTACACAGTTTAATTGTCAAAAGCATGTCTTTTTCAAGCTATTCAGTTTAGTCAAGCAGTCCTAATTCAAACAATTCAGTTTAGTATGAATATAGTTTTTGTTTACACACAGTTAAATGTCAAAAACAGTTCTGTTTCAAACAATTTAGTTTAGCATACAAAAACAGTACCATTTAAAACAATTCAGTTTAGCATGAATACGCAGTTTGAATGCAAAAGGGTTTAGTTCTATTTGGCCCATAGATAGGACCCTTATCAGGTGCTACCACTCCGAGTCAGAGTGGACCCGGGAGCGATGGCAATGAAGGAGTACTCCGCATTCCCCAAAGCTCCAGCATTACTGGTACCTCGCCATCAGATTAAGTGTCATATCCAGGACACTTCTGAAGAGAAGCAGTCGGTGTGTTCTACAGTCCTAGCCCGCTGGGCAATATTAGTATTATGCGTAAATTATTTGTATCTGATAAGAATAGTTGATATAGTTGTATGCAAAAATCTCTTAAGGAATAACTACACAAAAAACTAAGTGGATTTGGGAGTAATGGCAATGAAGAAGTATTCCTTTCTTCGTAGCTTCACTATTTGATGAAGTTTAGTTTCGAACCCCATCCCGCCTTTTTTGGGGAGTGGTCTTACTCCACTATAGGAGATGCAGTCAGCGGTTTCTAAGCCCCGCCTAGAAGGTGGATTTGGTATTAAATGGATTTGGCATTAAATAACCTACAAAGGTTGATATGCCATAAAACCCAAACAAACAAACTAATACTAATAACTACATAGTTTCAAGTAACTATTTTCATCTAATAATAATCATTTGCTCGCAAAGACAGACTGGTATGTTTAGCCTTGCTACAGCAACCAATCTAGGAAAAGGAAAACTGAATTCAAAGTAGGTGTACTCTGCTTAAAAAAATCCCCGACCTTGAAGTTAGTGAGTTCGAACTTTAAACGGGCTGGTACATTCATTTTTGGGTGGAGGCTTTTGTGGTGTAATGGTTATCGTCGTTGGAAATGGACACAGTAACGCGAATTCAAATCCTGGACGAAACTGTTTGCATTTTACATAGTGCTAATACCATTGAGAAAGGTGTGAATCCAATTATTCTCTCTCCAGTTATGGATAAATAATTGGGCAGACTGGACACTTTAACTTGGTATGTCAAATTGTCTAGTAGAAGGAAAACTCTGAATTCAAACCTGTTAAACTCCGCTTAAAAACTGACCTTGTGTCGTATCCTGCAGTGGAGGGATCGGTAAATATATGCATTCACTTTCGGACAAATACTCTTGGGAAAGTATGAACTCCCTTATCCCTCCAGCTATGGGATAAATAACTGTTGTTCTGTAAGAATGGCTTCGGCATTAAATAACCCATGAAGGTTGATATGCTATTAAACAAAGAAACCAAACCTAACCACTCCAAAAATTGACTTTGTATCGCGTCCATCACGTACATATATATATGTCTTCAAGTCGCAACGGTAGCACAGATTTCCCTCATTCTCGCTGGCCAGCCATTCCTATCATCTATTGCTTCAGTCAGGTCATCCAGACTGCATCCAGCGTCCACACACAGAGCTATTGTATGTAAATCTTTGCTGGTCACTAAACATTGGCGTGTCGATGTATCGAAGTTCATTGGAGAATGTCACTTATAAGTTCGTCCTTGCTTCTCCAGCAGTGTCCCGCATGTCTTGTTCGGTGGTTGTGTCAATACTACTGTGTAGATTCACCACCAGGAAATTTACGAAACACATGGAGAAAAGGCTGAACAGGAATTACACAAGAATATTATCTGCTGTTTTGAACGAATTTTGGAAGCAACATCCCACTAAACAGAAGCTGTACGGCCACTTACCTCCCATCATCCTAACCATCCAAGTAAGAGGAATAAGACATATATATATATATATATATATATATATATATATATATATATATATATATATAATCTAGTATTTGTAATCTTGGAGTCGCGCGTGACCTAAAGTTTAACGGTGAGATGGAACCGAGTTCAAATCCCGCCTGGAAAAGTTTGCAGTCATTTCGTATTAGGGCTCTTGGCCAAAGGCATGAACTCATTATTTTAACAATAGATAAAAGTTGGCCAGTTGAAGCCTTTGGCCATGGATGTTTGATAGTTGATCACGTCAAAGATCATCCCTGAGTACTAATAAGCCTGTTACATGTTATTTTAAAAGGAGATGGGTACCAAAGGAAGTGGGAAATGCTTTATTGCTCTGGGAAATATTCCGAATCAGGATTACTACCCGGCATTTTACCCACGACGATCTAAAAGATCATTGTGTGCATCTACATCCCTTTCCTCTTGAACCCTTAGAAGATCTCTCAATTTGTGAACACACCCAAGTGTGTGTGTGCGTTTTTGTCACCGACGATTTCCCCTCTCAGATCAACTTTCGATAACAGCTCTAAACCTATTAGCTGTCTGACAATTGCGTCACGTGACTCGATCGATACCTACCTAAAGCAGCAGAGGCAGCAGCAGTTCATTACCGTTGCTCATTTGGACAGTATGTAGCTCCACTACGGGGTCCTCTTACCTATTTCGATATCCCTTTTCGTTCGCTGCTATCCTGGCAAGAGGGTACCGCTAGCTACCATCCACCGGATTCGAACACTCCATACTCAATCCCACACATGTATTTACACTTTCTACCAGTACATACATATTTGCTACCAAACTACAAAAAACATGTATATACACACACATATATACACACCTTGTGATCATATTTGTGGCTGTGTACCTTACTAAACTAAAATTTAGTAAAGACCTATACATGTCTACCCACATATAAATTCAAATACCCTTATACACATGCTTATATACATACCCACTAATATACATATCCATATAGATTAACATACACGCTCCCATAAAAATGCTAAAATGTACACATACATTTATACACTAAATATTTTTTAACATACACACATAATATATATATATATATATATATATATATATATATATATATATCATATGCATACACCCATCTACTCCAATTGAAATTCGGTACTAACATGGAGTATAAAGTTATCCACACACACACTTACATCATATAATATACACACATATTCTAAAACCCATCGAAGACACGCAACTTTACGACTTGTACTGTAAATGCAAACATAGACATGGGTACATAACTGATAGATAGCAGGTTTAACCTAGTGATAAGAACGTGGACTGAGAAATCTGAGGTTCTATCCCTACAGCCGGATTGGTGACTGCGTTACCTCACGTTTTCGTAGGAGAGGGAAAGCTCTGATTCCAGAACCAAAAAGAAGGACCCATCTGTCGGCCTTACCAATTGACTGCAAAATCAGCGATACCCGGTTATCAACAAGTGCTACAAAGGACTTGAAACTATTCACACCAGCTTGTTATTTTATATTTCATCAACAGAAAACAGACCGAGTCACCACTTGTTATATATATATATTCACGGACTTGACGTGCTAATGAAATACCTTGGAGAAGCAAAACAATAATAAAAGTTCTCAACTTGTACGGCTTTTTTTAAAGATGCAGGAGCTGTCAGCAAATATTTGATACATTGTTAACATATCAAAGTGAATCGTACAATTTCATTTACAGAAATATATGAGCGCGCGTGTGTATGTGTGAGTGTGTCTATTTATAGCATGTCTGCTACTGGTTACCACTGGTTATCACTAGTTACCACTGGTTTCAGCATATTTGGTAAGTAAATCACCTCTCATTTACCTATTCTGCAAATAGGCTCACACGAATTGCTTATGCACTGAAGACGGCGAAACACCTCTATCCTGTGCACCTACACAACCGTGTTTCTGAAATTTTTCTTCCTTGTGTCCCATTTTTGGATTCGTTTGATTTCTTTGTCACCCATCCTGGTAGAAGAACAGTAGTGGTACGAGTTAACCAACTGCTATGAACCATTTTTGATCTTAAAAATTTTTCAAGACAACATAAGCACAAATGGACATTCCATATAACAAGAAATACATTCGATTTAGAAAGGCAAAGTGTATGTTTGTTGGTTTGTTTGGGTTTTATGGTATATGAACTTTTGTGGGTTATTAAATGCCAAATCCATTTCCTTTTACAAATAAACAGTTCTATTTCAAACAATTCAGTTTAGCATAAGCACACAGTTTAATTGTCAAAAATATTTCTATTTCAAGCTATTCAGTTTAGTCAAACAGTTCTAATTCAAACAATTCAGTTTAGTGTAAGTATAGTTTTGTCCACACACAGTTAAATATCAAAACAGTTCTATTTGAAACAATTCTATTTAGCATAAGTATGCAGTTTACATGTCAAAACAGTTCTATTTCAAACAATTCAGCTTATCATAAGTACACAGTTTAGTTCTATTTGACCCATAGATAGGACCCTATCAGGTGTTACCACTCTAGGCCAGAGTGAACCTTGGAGCGATGGCAATGAAGGAGTACTCCGCATTCCCCAAAGCTCCAGTATTATTGGAACCTCATCATCAGATTGTTTAGTAACATATCCAGGACACTCATTGAGGTGGGGTCTTACCCCTTTGAAGAGATGCAGTTGGTGTATTCTGCAGCCCCAGCCGACTAGGCATGAGCAAAATGTAGTAGAAAATATAAATCCTGACAAATGACTATGCTGCTTCTGGTGCCAATCAAACAGCTTGTCCAATTGAACTTCTTACACTTGGTTCAACTCCTAACACTGGGTTTAACTTCTAACACTAGGTTCAACTTGTGACGTAACTCTCCTTTCTTTTCAGTCTGCAATGATTAACTTTGTTGCAAAATTCCAGACCCATTTTGAAAATTTCTCAAACCAACTTGTGGGTCAAAGGACCCACGTTGAGAATCACTGATGTACACATTGTTTCAGAAAAAAAAACAAAAAAAAACTGACATCATTTTGTAATCGAATAACTTAAATAATTCTCGTTCAAATGATCTCAAATTTTAACAGCATGTGAAGAAACAACTCAAAAGTTTGTATTTAATTCTTAAACGCCTTTTCTTTTCCAGTGAATGACATTTTTACACTTGAAAAGAAAAAAAATCATAAAGCATTGAAATTTCTTTAAAAAACAAACTATTAAAATTCTTATAATCTATTTACAAGGAATGAATTTTATTTTGTTTTAAATTAAGGAGTAATACGTTAGTCTCTGTAAATATATTACTAATGCTTGCATGTAACAGTAACCCAGAAAAAATAGTTTATCATTAGAGCAATACACTAAAAATGAGAATAAAGCAATTTCCTGTCCGAGTTGCAAATGAATGGAGAATTTGTGGGAGTCTGTATTCGCGGTGAACGTCATATTTTAACTATCCAAATTCTTGATATAACGAAAATAACTGCGAAATTGGAATTCTTCTTCGGAACTAGAATTATAAACTGCCGTTAAAACGGGAACCCTATTTTTTTCACAGATCGTCTATTATCAAAGAAAATAAACAAAATAATCATTTATATATTTGTATGTCTGTTTTGATTCTATTTTATGTTTTGTTTTGAGATAGTATAAAGCTTTAGTTTCTTCGAAACAATTACTATTTATCTGTATATTCTATATCTTAGATATCTTTGAAATAACAATTAGATGTCTACAGACAAAGATACTTCCCTTAGATCTAAAGTAGAAGTCCTGATTCTCACATAATTTTTTACTCAGACTATGCTTATATATATATATATATATATATATATATATATATATATATATATATATATACATATATAATTCTCGCTTAGAAACTGACAGTCAACAAGTGGCGTTAACTCTGTGTCTACGCTATCCTAACTTAGATATATATGCTTAATTACTAATAGAGAGCATTCTTTTTTTGTAAATATAGCAAACTACATTATATATATATATATGATAGAAATATGTGGAAAGTTGGATAAATCAAATACTTAAAACCGATTTAGAAGGTGTGATATTTCAAAGTTCTTAAAATGAAATAAAAGAACGAATTAGGACGCTTTCTAAACCGGTTTTAAGTGTCTGATTCATCCAACTTTCTACATCTTTCTATCATATTGTCAGATTCACCACCATCTATCATTTCAACACACACACACACACACATATATATATATATATATATATATATATATATATATATATATATATATATATATATATATATATATATATAAATTGTTTTTTCACCTACTCATATCAGCCCAATCATCAGATTAAACAGTTGCACGTTAGATAGTATTTGTGCATTTGGATAAAACTAAAAGTACTAAAAGTTTCATGTATTTTGAAAAAAAAAATAATACAATCGAACGAGTGACTGTTTAATCTGATGATTGTAATTTCCCCCAAATACCAGAGAAATCAATTTATCATATTTCAGGTTTTATCCTGCGATACTACCCAGAATTTGAGCACTTTTTTGATTTGAGAAAAAATTTTTCATAATAATTTGTTCATTTCACAAAACATAACTAACACACACACACTCACACCCACACCCACACACACACTCACGCGCGTGCACACACGCACACACACATATATACTATGTACTTGACAATATATTTTGTGTACTTGAAAATCCTTCCTGAATATGTTTTATAAATGTCACAGTGAAGAACTTCACTGAGATTCTTACCAAGGCAAAATATATCAATACGTTCAGATTCAAAATTCCATAACTTAAATTCAAGAAGATCTTATAGAACTTTATATTCATTTCCCATCTCCTGAAAAAGGCAACGTTAACCAAAATCGTCCTCCCCACAAAAAACCAACCAACCAAACAAATAAAAACAAACAAAAAACAATAAAAACAACAAAAAATTTCTTACGTACGTACGCACACGCAAAAATATCTATGCATGTATGTGTGTGTATACGTATGTGTGCATGTATGTGTTGAGATAGAATTTTACCTATAAGTAAATACAACCCTTCGAATTCTAAAAACAAGATGTCATTTTTTTTACACCAAAGATTATAGGATTTAAGTAATTCCATTTGAGCATTGTACAATCAAAACGGATATTATTTGGTATTTATTACCAAACTCTCCAATATTGAAATTCTGTAACTAAAAATAAGATCCCAATATCTCTACAAGGAAAACTAAGATTACATAAATCTAAACAGAAAAAAATGTAGTTATTTTGGGGGATCTTCATATTCATACATTTGGTAGTAACAAATAATCGAATCTCTGATTGGATATTATAGTGTAACCCTATATTGTTAGAAGTGTAATTATTCATAGATGATGCTATATATATATATATATATCATCATCATCATATCGCGCTGGTAGCACGGATATCCCTGACCCTCTCTCGCCACTCCTCCCTATCGTTCATCGCCCTAGGTAGGTCTTCAGGACAACATCCTGTATCCTCACATAGCTGCTGAATGTACGTTCGAGCTGGTCGTCCTGCTTTTGCGCGGCCATGTGTGGGGATCCATAAGAGTACATCTCTTATGAGTTCATCTCTGCTTCTCCAGCAGTGTCCTGCATGTCTGGTTCGTCTAACTTGAATAGTTTTCGTGATATGGGGCTGGTGGCCGTACAGTTGGTGTCTTGTGGGGTGTTGCTGCCAGGTTTTTCCTAGTTAGTCTTCTTATATTTTCATTATTCTATCGATATTGTGCCTTATAGTTAGGATCTTTTCCATCCGTTCAATGACTTACGATTCTTTCAATCGGTGTTATTTTATGCGGGATTTGGGGTGAAGAGTTCAAACAGCGAATTCTGTTGAATTCATTTGTGTGCTTGTAAAATTCGCTGTGTGTGGCCGATGGCTAGGATTCAGCAGTGGCAAGTTCGTTATGTTCTCAGCGATTAGCCGCTTATTTTCGTTTCTCTCTCTTTATCTTTATCCGTTTTCTGGTTCACCAATTGAGTTTAATCCTCTTCATGTCGTTTTAAAAATCATTCAGTTGCCCGATTATTATGAATACTGAATTATCTTTCTTTCAGGTTTGAACATTTGCGTGCGTGTATGGGTGTGTGTGTGGGGTATCTATTTGGGTCAGGGGTATACATTCTGGGTGTGCTAGGTGACCGCTGCATACCCACCGAATAAATTCCCATACCCACCGAGTAAACTCATGATAAATATTTGTTTGGTTTATTTGTTTAACGGTATATCAACACCTTATGGGTTATTAAATGCCGAAATTTGATTCATTCGTTAATGTTTGAATGTAATTATAACAATATTTTCAATGTTCCACTGCATTAAAAATGTACTTTTTAATTTGTCTATAATCATTTGTTTGCACACAATTTTATGTTATCAAGTATTTCTATCTAATACAAATAATTTTCACACAGTTGTATATTTCAAGTATTCCTATCTCATGCTAATATTTTATATACACTTATATTAAGGGTGGACAGACTTTTTAGTGGGAGGGCCGGATCCCTGGGTTATGAATTATCAAAGGACCACATCTTTTAAAATCAAAAGAATTTAGTCTCGATTCAAGTGCAAGTGTATATTTTTTAAATTTTTTTAGAGGCTCCTCCGGCCCGCACAGAACAGTGCAGTGGGCCGCAGTTTGCCCACCCCTGATTTATATAGTTTCAAGTAACTATTTCTATTAAATTATAATAATTTGTTTGCACACAGATATGTGGTTTCAAATAACTAATAATAATAATTCATAGTAAAGAGGTCACTCAGTCGCCGAGTGCACTTCTGCATTGAGGTAAGACCTCTCGCAACGAGTGTCCTGGATATGACATAAAACTGATGGTGAGGCTCCAGTCCTGAAACTTTAGGGAATGTGGAATACTTCTTCTTTACCATTGATCTCAGGTACACTCTTAGTGGTAGTACTTGTTAGGGTCCCATTTAGGGGTCAAATAGAAATATTTGATTATTTACTATACTTGAAACTATTTAATTGTGTTCAAACAAATGAGTTCTGGCTCGTTTAAAAATGTTACTTACAAACTATTCGTTTACAAATCATCTTTGATATATATATGTATAAAGAGGATTTGACATTAAATAAGCTGCAAGGGTTGATATACCATAAAATACAACTAACCAACCTAAGTTAAGAAGAGGAGTCTCCATAGCAAAATGGCTAACGTGCTTGACTACAATCTCAAAGTAAGCGGGTTCGAACTCCACTCGTGCTATTGTGTTTACTTTCAGACTAATAGCCTTGGGAATGGTATGAACCCCCTTATCCTCCCAGCTATGGTATATTTGTCTCTGCCTTCCATCAGACCCGAAGGTGGCCCAGCCGAAGCCGGGGCCTTTCGGCCTCAAGTCTGCCTTAGATGGACAATGCCCCGTCCGACACGAACGCCAGACGGCCTGGCTAAACAGCCGGCTTTGAGCAAAGCCAACAGCAACTTAATTCAGTCGGCCTCACCCCCGGCTATGGGTTAAATAGTATCACTGCTGTTCTACATGGATAGCTTTAGCATTAAATAACCCACGAAGGTTGATATGCCATTCAACAAAGAAACCAAACTTTAGTAAAGAATTATAGCTTCAAATAACTATTCTTAACACAAATAATTTGGTTATAATTAAATTGTTTCAAGTATTTCTAACATCAACAATTCTATTTAATAATAATTTGTTTGCACACAATTATGGTTTTACGTATTCCTATCCAATACTAATAGTTTTCAATACGATGGACCCTAACTGATACTACCACTCCAGGTCAGAGTGGACCTCCGAGTATCGGCAATAAAGAAGTACGCCACACTCTTCAGAGCTCTAGAACTGGAACCTTGCCATTAGATGGAGTTTAGTGTTATATACAGGATATCTACAACGAATAAATACTAATACATAATGATTATCCTGCATGAACTATCTGCAGACCTTTATGGTAAATCTAAGACTAGTTTGAAATCTCAAACGAGGTGATCGTGGTGTTATAATTATCGTCGTAGGAAATGGACACGGCGACGCGAGTTCAAATCCTGGACCGGACTAATTGCATTTCACATAGCACTAATTCCATGGGAAAGATATGAATCCAATTATTCTCCCTCCAGCTATGGGTAAATAGTTGGGTAGACTAGGTTCTTCAGCCTTGGTGAGGCAACAAGTCTAGGAGAAGGAAAACTCTGAATTCAAACCTGTTAAACTTCGCTTAAAAATTGACCTTGTGTCATATCCTGTCCGAGCGGAGGGGTTGGTAAATATATATATACAGGATATCTCTTTGTAGTTGGGGATCAGTAATGGATGCAGTTGGGATATTCTAAGCTGGATGCATGTTGAGTGTCATACTCAGAACATAGCCAATATTAAGCATACTCAATAATAGAATCATGGACCCTAACGGGCAGGTAATTTTTCTGCCCCCTGTTACTCATATTTTTGATATTAACAGGGGTCAGTCCCACCCACGTATACCCACACGCTCCGACACGCACGTGTACATTCACAGAAATACCTAGATATTTACGTGGTGTATTCAGTAAGTTTCCAGGCCTTTTTTGTACAAGCATTTAAAATTGTCGTCGACTCTTGAAAATTCAGTATGTTATTGCTATACATCTTATGAGATGACTGAACAATTTTTATGATTTTAGGTTCAAACGAACAGCTACAGCAGGAATTGGAGAAACGTATGGAATGCTTCAGACTGCATGAATTGAGCATCAGTTTTTGAGTGGCATAAGAGATTCAAGGATGAGGAATGATGAGAGATGTGGGAGGAGTAAGGAAGTCAATACACAAGAGTTGATTGACCAAAGAGTTAGGGTTAGGGTTACTATGTTTAGGTTTTAAGGGAGTTCAGGAAGAGATTCCGTCGGAAGAGGCGAGAACTCTTCAAATCGGGTCAATGGCATTTCCACCAGACTATTTAACCAAGATGGGCATCAAGACAGTTCCTCACGCTCCCTATCGTCCAGACCTTGTTCCCTGTGACTTTTGGTTATTCCCTAAGCTCAGAGGCTGTTGTTATGAGACAATTGAGGAGATAAAAGAGGCTGTGACGAAGGTCATTGACACGCTCACACAAGAGGACTTCCATAGGGCCTTGCAGAAGTTGTTGGAACGGTACAACCAATGCATTGCAGCCGGAGGAGATTACTTCGAAGGGGACTAGAGTTTCATGTGTGTACTATCAATAAAAGTGCCCATACGAAAAAAGTCTTGAAACTTATTTAATGACCCTCGTATATATATATATATATACGTGTGTGTGTAAGAGGTCGCTGAAAGCACTACTGGTACTATGTAACAGAGTACTACTTGTTTCATAGTCGGGTCATGGTTGAATAAATTGGTACCCCCACCTGGTGAAAAAGGTGGTTGGACACTCTGCTGGAGTCAAAGGGTGGAGGAAGATTTTTGACATGATTATTGGTTATCTTCCGTCGGCTTGTCACTGGATAATAATCACGAAGACCTATAGCGTGGTATTTCTGTTGTACAAGCATTGGCCACTATAATACCATGATGTACAAATATTCCCTTATAATTGTTTTTTTTATCTAGCAACCTTTATCTCGTAAAAATCCTATGGCGAAGAAGGAGCGGTGATGTATGCAGACTTGATCAGTCGGAAGGATACAGTTTCATATCTACACATGGGTAGGAAGAGTCTTATCCTAACATATTTGTTGTGCTCATGACAAGGACTGAACACATTTGAGACTCTTCTGTTTGAGGAATGTTGATGATGGGAATGGGAGATTATGGGAGACGGCAATGACCTGTGAAAGATTGTGCAATCGCCAAATATCTGCTGGACTCTCTTGCCAATGTCAGCGTCGGTGTGCTCAACTGTTTCGTTACTTCTGATACTTGTGTCTCGTATGAGATTTCAAAGTAGCCTTAGATTTACCATACAAGTCTGCAGATAGTTCATGCAGGAGATTCAGTATGTATTAGCATCTATTATTTGTAGTATGATTTAATATATATTAGTAGATGAAATATGTATTTACCTAACTCCTCCGTCACAAGTAGGATGTTGCGCAAGGTAAATTTTTAAGCGGAACATGATTGGTTTGAATTCAAAGTTTTCCTCCTCATAGACTGGTTGCCTAACCAAGGCTGAAGAATCCAGTATGTCCTACTATTTGCTGATAGCTGGGGAATAACAGATGGAAGCATCACTTTCCTAACGGCATTAGCGTGAACCGAAACACAGTCTCATCCAAGATTTGAACTCGGGTCGACGATTCCATTTCCTTCGACGATAAGGATTATACTAAGTACACCTTTAGTGGATGAAGTAGATGGCATGACTGATCAAGTTTTTATCTTCTCTCTCTACACTCTGAGATATTGAAGATGGATTTTTTTTCAAACTTCTTGATGGCTTTGAGGAATTCTACTCTCTCTTTAATCCTCGTGAATTTAAGCAACTTGCTCGAATATATCGACATGTATACCGTGAGTTATGAGGTTGTTGTTTTTTTAACCTCATCCCTGTACCTGGGCGATGCTCTTGCACTGCAGTATTTCAATTCCTGTCATGAAACTGACTATAAATGATGATCTTTGAAACTCTGTTGTTCCTCATTTGGATGACATATCCATTCAATTGTGATTGCATGTGACACGTTTCAGTGCTTCCAATGTTACACTAAGTAAAAGATCAAAGTTTGAGATTCTGTCTTGCAGCAAAGCTTAACAAATATCGACTATACCACCTACGACCTCTGTATGTATTCATTTATTTATACACCAGTACATTTTTGTTTACCATAAGCCTCCTTCCTGCTCCAGATAATCCGTAAATCTTTTTTAATCCGATAACTGTGAATCCCACGAATGATTGCAAATACTCCCGCCCCTGCTGTCCTCCCAGGGAAATTTATCAGCGTCATAAAAGAGCGGGAATCAATCCATTCATCGCTATAAGTTTAAGATTGACTGATTTTAACGGCATGTCAGTTAGGGTTATTTTATGCTTAAAGGTTAGGGAATCACATTCATTGTATGTTTATATTCATATTTTTGTGTTGTTGTTGCTTAAGAGTTTTTTGCACAGTTATATAATATCAGATATTTTGGTCTAATCAAATAATTTGCACACAGTTGTAGGATTTCAAGTACTCCTATCAAAAACTAATTATATATATATATATACAACTTTGTTTTCAAGTATTAATTTCTATTTAATGATAATCATTTGTTTGCCCACTGTTGAACAGTTTCAAGTAACAAATAATAATAATCCTTAATGAAGAGTTAAACCTTCAAGTGACTATCCTTAAAACAAGTACTTTATAGTTATACGGTATCAAGTATTCTTATCAAATACTAATAATTTCTAAACAGTTCTATTTGACCTATAGATCAAACCCTAACATGTACTATTACTCTGGGACAGAGTGAACTAGGGAGTAATGGAATTGAAGGTATTGCATATTGACCCTTGACCGAGTCGTCAATTAGAGATTTCTCTGCACAGGATGCACTTGTGTAAATAGGCGGAAGCAGTCACGTGGTTCAACAGAAATGTGTGGGCATTTTGAGATGATTTGTGCAGATGCCCACGTGAGATACAGTCAGTCTTGGGTCAGTTTCAGCTTGTGGCCAGAAGAGATTTGGTTTGTTATAGGAGAGGCGGGACGCCCCGCTCAGGCAGCGGGCCACAGCTAGTCTCCAGTTGAATACCTCCCGGCTGAGAAATAGAAGTGCTAAGTGGGGCCTTGGAGATAACTCAGCGTAGTATGGTCAAGAAAAGAAATTATGAGTCAATATGGCAGTCTGACTTCGTCTCTCTCTGCCTTCGTCTCTCTCTGCCTTCGTTTTTTTTCCGTTTGTCTCTTTCACTCTCGCAGAAAAAAAAAATTTCGAGAGAAATAAAGACGTATATATTTTTGTAAAAAGAAAGTGTAATTCCTTCATTCCATATGACTACATAACAAAGTGATACTCCACATTCCTCAATGCTCTGGGACCGAAGCACATCCCTTATGGGAAGAGATGCTTACTATTCTGCAGAGGATACAATCGGTGTGTTCTAAGCTACGCCAACAGGGTTTCTTATCAATAAAAATAATTTATGCACAATTATACGGTCTGAAGTAAGTATTCCTAATCTGTAATAATCTGCTCAGTCAACTGGAGCAATAGAATACACCGGCTACATCTCTGCAGAAGGGTAAGACCCCCTCCTTAACGAGTGTCCTGGATATGACATTAAACCATCTGTTAATGAAACTTCAGTCCAGGAGCTTTAGAGAATGGTGAGTACCCCTTCATTGCCATTGCTCCCAGGTCTGCTCTGACCTGGAGTGGTAGCAATTGATAGGGTCCTATCTATGGGTCAAATAGAACTGTGAATATTTAAACAGTGTGCAAACTTATGACTTCTGTTAGATTTAATTATTAGAAATTGAACTGTTTGACCATTTAACTGTGTGTAAACAAATGACTGTCTAATTGAATTGTTAGTGATACGTTGCAATACTTGGAACCATTTAACTGCGAGCAAACAAATGATTAATAATGAATAGAACTATTTGTGTTTGATAGAAATACTTGAAAACATTCGACACTTTGCAAAAATAATGAGCTCAGGCTCATTTAAAAATGTTATCAACAAACCAAACACAATAATAATCAATAATTAAACACAGTAATGCTATTATTTGCACATATTTAAATGGTTTCAAGTATAGATATCTAGTTTTAATAATTCTATTTAATATTAATCATTTGTTTGCACACAGTTGAATCGTTTTAAGTATTGTAATGTAACATAACAATTCAATTTAACATCAGTCATTCGTTTGGTCAGACAGTTTTATTTAACCCATAGATATAACCCTATAAGGTACTATCACCACGAGAGCTAGAGTGGACCTGAGAGTAATGGCAAGGAAGGGGTTCTTGATATTACTCAAAGCTCCAGGAATGGAGCTTCACCAACAGATTGTTTAATGTCACATGCAAGACACTCGTTGTTGTTGTTGTTGTTGTTGTTGGAGGTTTAACCCTGTGCAGACACGGAGTCGGTAATATTCTACAATCCCAACTTACTGGGTTGTTCTTTCTTTGAGTTGTAAATGGGATAATAGTCATTGGTGCCATTGTTACAAATTGTAATTGGTGAACCGGGTTCCGTCTGGAATTGTTGGCTTTACACTTTATGCTGATGTCCTTGGAAAAGGCATGAATCTGCTTCTGGCGATAATTCATACTGTTATTAAAAGGGATTTACTTTCTCTTTTGCGATTGCCCCTTCTTGGCCATGTCCAGGTCATTCATGCGTAATTTCATTATTATCATCTAGTCGAGCTGATAGCATAGAGTTCCCTGACTTTTTCGTCTACCGTCTATCGCTTATGGCCGGTCCTCTAGGCTGCACCCTGTGTCCACACTGGGCTGATCTATGTAAGTTCTTCCTGGACGGCCAACACCGGCTTATCTATGTATAGGAGACCATAAGAGAACGTCGCTCATGAGTTAGTCCTTACTTATCCAGCAGTGCAAAAATATCTTGTTTGTTTTACTTGGAGGGTTTGTGAGATCGGAGGTAAGTGGTTGTACAGCTGCTGTTTTGTCGGGCATTGCCTTGAGGATTTGTTCAGAACATTACAATCATCATTATTATTATTAAAGAGATTTATTTTTGGGTTATGAAAAAGTATTTACATCCCTGTGGAATCTTACATATATGTAGAAAGTTTAGATTAGTCTGAATTACCATGTTTAATCATTACTTCTGAATTAAGAGACAACATAGGAACTTACTAAGCTTAGCTTGGTCTTGTACAAGGCAACACGCATGGAGCTTTGTGAGAATCTAACACACTTCAGTTGTAATAATCTGCCACGGTTACACATGATGCGCTTTGAATCAAGAGAGAAGTGCGCAATGATATTGTGAGGAATTACTTAGTCGCCTGAGTCAGTGGTGATGATGCTTCTACTCCGAAATCATGTCTGACCCAAGTTCCTCCTCTGATAAAAGCTTAGTTGTAGACACAGCTTTTATTTTCGAAGCATTATATGGAGGAAATTGTTTATACAAACATTACATTATTCTCATATTATTAAAATACAATTGATGTATGAAAGTATAAGATATCAACATAAAAAATGTCATTATTAATGTCTGTCTAGAATTTCTTAATTTGGTTGGTCAGTTGGGTTTTTAGCATATCAATCCTTATAGGTTATTTAAATCTATTTACACACACACACACACACACACACACACACACACACACACACACACACACACACACACACATACATGGTTTATTATAGTTTGTAGATAACACTTTTAAATCAGCCAAAGCTCATTTGTTTGCACACAGTTAAATGGTTTCAAGTATAGAAAAATAATCAAACAGTTCTATTTGACTCACTGATGAGACCCTAACAGATACAACATCTCCGGATCAGAGTAGGCCTAGCAGTAATGGTAATGAAGGAGTACTCCACATTCCTCAAAGCTTCGGAATTGGAACCTCACCATCAGATGCAGTTTAGTGTCATAGGACATATTTATTGGTATAATATATATATATATATATATAAATGTATATGTGTGTGTATGTATGCATATATATAGGTGTGCATGTGTGTATATACGTATATATGTGTGTGTAGATGTGACCTATATATATGTGTGTGTGTGTATACACACACACACACACACACACACACATATATATATGTAGGTGCACATATTGGTATGTGTGTATATATATTGATATTAATATGTATATAGTGACAGTCGATAAAAAAGAGAACCTGCCAAATTGTGGGCTTGGCCGTTCTGGCTGATCATAGTGTACAACCGAAAGAAAGCAAAAAGAAAGATGAGTACCTAGACCTTGCTAGAGAACTGAAAAAAGGCATGAATCCATCTCTTCACTCTCGCAGCTAGGAGTAAATAGTAGGGTTGATGAGGTTCTTAAGCGACCAATCTAGGAGAAGGTAAACTCTAAACTAGTTTTAGGAAATTGAGTAAATAGTAGGACAAGCTGTTCTCTTTAGCCTTAGTAGAGCAACCCGTCTTGAAGAAAAGAAACTGAATCCAAACCAGCTGTACTCCGTTTAAAAATTGGTTTTGAATTAGAGTTTTCCTTTTCCTGGAGTGGTTTCCTCTGGTGGAGTACCCTTTAATTTGCCAGTACGGAGTGGTAGTACCAGTTAGGATACCATGTTTTGGTCAAATAGAACTATTTAATTATTAACTATACTTAAAACCATTTAACTGTGTGCAAACGGATAAATAATACTGAATATAATTATTTGTGTTAGATAGGAATACTTGAAACTATTTAGTGTCCTGGTATGGCTTAAATTGCATTTGATGGTGTGGCTACATTTTTAGAGATTTGAGGAATATGAATAACCCCTTCATAACCATTACTCCAACTTCCACTCTGACCAGAAGTGGTTGTAACTGCTTGGGTTCCAACATGGGTCTAAAAGAATCGTCCAATCTTTTACTAGGGATTATCATTACTATTAAATATAATTATTAATGTTAAATAGCAATACTTGAAACCATTTAACTACGCGCAAGCTATAAATAGCAATAACTGAATCCACTTAACTGTGTGGAAACAAATGAGCTCAAACTCGTTTAAAAATAATGTTACCTGCAAAATATTAACTTAAAATCATCTGCATGTGTGTGTGTGTGCATAAACAGGATTTGGCATTTAGTAACCATCAAGGGTTGATATGCCATTAAACCAAATAACCTAATCTTACCTGGTTTGGTGCACTTTACTTTCCTACAGAACTAAGTTTATTTTATTATTTATCCATTGTGGAGGCTGGGGTGAAGTTAGATGCCTTTCTCAGTCACTGCCACATTCTCGTCTATACGTTTATCAGACCAAGCGCTATCTATGGTTTGATGATCGCGCCTAGTAAATTCTCACACAGCCATATCCAAGGATTTGAATTTGACTCGTCGATCCATTCTTTTTACTCATGTTACATCGACCTATCAATATTTTCCCTGAGTCACATTGTTGTAGGAGACTTACTTTACGGAACTCATATGTATTTCCAAAATTGATCGACATGTCTTACTCCGTTTGTAATTCAAAAGGAAATGTTTATATTAGTTCAAGTGTGCAAAGCTGAATAGAACTTTTTATCAAACATTCAAGCATCTTTCCAGGTGATAATTTTCATCCCTAGTTTAGTTTGGTTTCTTTGTTTTAATCGTATATCAATCTATCTGGGTTATTCAATGCTACAACCATCCTTGTTGAATAGTAGTGATAAACTAGTGAGATTAGAGATGCAGGACACTGCTGGAGAAGCAGAGATGAACTCATAAGAGATGTACTCTTATGGATCCCCACACATGGCCGCGCAAAAGCAGGACGACCAGCTCGAACGTACATTCAGCAGCTATGTGAGGATACAGGCTGTTGCCCTGAAGACCTACCTAGGGCGATGAACGATAGGGAGGAGTGGCGAGAGAGGGTCAGGGATATCCGTGCTACCAGCGCGATATGATGATGATGATGACATTTCTCAATGGTGTTAGTCCGGAAGTGAACGTAATTATGTTAGTAGAGTTCTAACTCGCTTACTATGATGTCACAGGCCAACAATTCATTTGACAACGTTTCACATCCTTCTCGTGTCGAGTAGTCGTGTAATTACAAGCGTAAGCGAAAAAACCCAAAAAAAACAAAACAAACAAAAAACAAAAACAAAACCCAACAAAACCAACCAATCAACCAAACAAACAAACAATCAAAGAAAAACAAACAAAAAAACATAGGACCATATTTTTGTGACATGCAGCACTCCAACATTAGAAAAATGGTCTCTTTTTGAAACAATTTGTGACGGGCATTATGAAGTAAATATCTAGCAACGTGATGAAAGAAAAATGATCCACAACTAACAACAAAGGCCAATATTTACTCAAAGAAGGCGAAGCTGTGAAATACTGGAAGGATAGATTGGAAGACAGACCTTTACTACAAGGTCTGTCTGAAAAGTAACAGGACGAGATGTGCTGTGTGCGCTGTGGGCGAAAGAAGGATAAATAGATTGTGTTATCATCTAACATGGTATCTCGGGAGTATATAATTATAATCTTAGCTTTCTGCAAACATAGCATTTTTTATGACATGAATTTGTTAACACCTCTTTTTCAGGAGGTTCAGCTACGGGCGCCGATGAACTAATAAACCAGAAATTTTTGGTCCACTTGGGAAAAACTCCATCACAAGCATTTGAAATGCTTCAGCAAGTGTATGGAGATAACTCAATTTCATGCACACATGTTTCTGAGCGGCACAAGAGATTCAAAGAAGGTGTGAGGAGGTAAAAAACGACTCAAATAACTGGAGGCCCTCAACAAGCATGACTGAGGTCAACGTCGAGCAGTTAAGGCGATCGTCAGCTGACTGTTCGAATGATCACAAGCCACCTGAACACGAAAAAGGAAATTATTTGGAAGATTATCACCGAAGATTTGGGCATGTGTGAAATGGAACTCGGCAGATCCTTGTCGAGAGGAATATCGCCGTGCTAGAACAATCTCCCTATTCAACTGATCTTGCTCCGAGTGACTTTTCCCTTTTTTTCAAGCTCCAGGGGAACATCAAGGAGATCTATTTTGACGACGTGGAGGCCATCAAGAGGCTCATAACGACATAGCTGAGAGGTATCCCAGAAGAATCCTTCCAGTAGTGCATAGAAGCATGACAGAGAAGGATGAAAAAGTGTATTAGACTCGAGGGAGATTACCTTTGTTTGGAATTGAAATAAACTGTTTGTGATACCAGTCCTGTTACTTTTCAGACACATCTCCTATTATCTCCTAAAGGAGATACCAACAAAATTGATTCGAACAAATACTGCTCCCAGTTATACGAGTTAGAGGCAGTGATTGACAAAAAAACACCTACCAATAGAGTACAAGAATAGCTTATTAAGTAACGAGACTGATTTGATACTACTATTATTATTATTATTATTATTAACATAGTCCCCAAAAAACTTTATCTCCTTCAAAATAGTTTATAGCTGGTGTCGGCTGGGGCCGCAGAATACACTGACTGCTTCTCCGCAGAGAGGTAAGACTCCTCCAGTGAGTGTCCTGATATTGACTCAAAGCAATTTGATGGTGAGGCTTTGGGGAATATGGAGTACCTCTTTATTGCCATCGCTCAAAGGTCCATTCTGGCTCGGAGTGGTAGCACTTGATAGGGTCCTATCAATGGTCAAATAGAATTGTTTGACCTTCAAACTGTGTGCAAACAAATGACTTCTGTAAAATTGAATTGTTAAAAATAGAACTGTTTGATCATTTAACTGTGTATAAACAAATGACTGATGCTTAATTGAATTGTTAGTTACACATAGCAATACTTGGAACAATTTAACTTTGAGGACTTATGCTAAATTGAATTGTTAGAAATAGAGCTGTTTGATCATTTAATAGAGTGTATCTACAAAATAAGTTTACAAATCATATATTTAATATATATGTCAAAACAGGATTTGGCATTAAATAACCAACAATAGTTGATATGCCATAAAACCAACCCAAACCAATCAAAATGGTTTCCTTGTGAGCCACACACCGATGAAGACCTTGTTCTCACTTCTGAAAACAGCGCTAGAAGTCTTCAGCTGGATGTTGTCCTTTTCTTGGTTCGTCCCGATCTGTTACGTGTTTTCAGCAGTTCTCAAAGAGTGACTACGGAGCTGGGATAAAATTTTTGAGAGCAGGTTCAGATCGAGTAAGGCACGTAAGAAATAGTCATAAGGATACAGATCGAGTTGGTGTTTATTTATTTATTTTTTTGCACACGGGCCTATTGAATTGGTAGTGTTTTTGAGACTGATTTATTTGACCTATAAGCGGGTTCCTAACGGTACTACTACTCTAGGTCTGAGTGTAATTGCAAGTAATGGCAATGAAGAGGCACTCCACACTTTCCAGATCTCCCGAACTTGAACCTCACAATCATGTTGCAGTTGAGTGTCACATACAGCACACATTTTTTTGGAGGGGTATTATTCATATGCAGGGGGACTGCATATTCGGAAGTCCAATCGACAGAGCGATACGTTTGTAGTATGAGTAATGATCACCAGAGAGGCATAAACGTTACCACTCAATAACGTTTGTTGATTTAATTCAGAGAGAGAGAGAGAGAGAGAGAGAGAGAGAGAGAGAGAGAGAGAGAGAGAGAGAGATTTTATAATTTAGAAAACCGAGTTCAGTGTTATGAGCTTAAGATCCAGTCCTGCAGGCAGATTTTCATTTTGTAGGTTGATATCGATAATACAAAAATACCGCTAATTTTTTTTTTCGGAAACCAAAAATAACAAGACTTTGTTGTTCATTATGAACCACGTATATATATTATATATATATATATTCTAAAGTTAAATCCTTTTAAAAGGATTTAAAAAGACAAAATGTTTAACGTCACGATAGTTGTAGATGAATTGATAAATGATGTACGCTTGCGAGCACATGCAGATTTGTTTTGTGTCGTGGTAAGAACAGTGACGTTTCTGGGCGAAGAGAGAAGACCCATGGAGATAATCTCGGCTTACAGATACACCCTGCAAGGAGGATTAATAATCGATATGTGTCACGTGTGTTGCTGTGGTTGATATTGACATCGAGAACGTTGGGTAAGCGGGCATCGACACCCACTCATTCCACCTTGAATTTCTATGAAGTAGGAAGGCCCCAGTGGCAAGCATATTTGTAGGTCGACCTTGAATTTTAACGATTAAACCCCCACCAGTCTCACGAACTTATGAACTGTAATTGATATACTCGCATATACTGTATAAACAAAGAACGGCTCACTTAGAGAGAGACGCACGGCGCGCGCGCGCGCACACACACACACACACACACACACACACACTCTCAATATATATATATAATATATATATTGGTATATAGTGGTTGATATATATATATATATATATTATATATATATATATATATATATTATATATATCAACCTATACCCCCCCGAGCAGGATGTGATACAAGGTTTATTTCAAAGCGTAGTTTAACAGAATTTTCCAATTTTTCCTTCTCCTAGACCGGTTGGCATACTATGGTTAGAGAACCCAGCATGCCCTACTATTTATTCATAACTGGATGGAGACGAGTTGAATACCTTTCCCGAGGGTATTAACGTTATGTGAAATGTAAACAGCCTCGTCCAGGTCACCGTGTCCATTTCCTACGACGATAACCATTACACTACGAGCACTTTATAATATATATATATATATATATATATATAAAAGGCGTGTGGAGATGTCCTTGTTTATCTATCCGTCATATGTCCTTGTTTATCTATCAGTCATCGTTTTTTGGCAAATTCTCTTGAAAGCATCCAGTGTCCCATTCAGAGCTGATGAATGTTAGTCTTTGCTGGTCAGCCTATATTTGTGTGTTCATGTGTAGGAGTCCATAAGAGAACGACGCTTAAGAGTTCGTTCTTATTTCTTCAGTAATGCCCATCATATTTTGTTTATCTAAATTGGATGGTTTTTGAGATAGAAGGTAAGTGATCGTAAAGTTGCTATTTTGTAGAATGTTGCTTCCAGGATTGGTTCAAAACATCATGTAGCCTTCTTGTGTGGTTTCTATTGAAGATCATTATATAACAGCTAACCACACACACACACACACACACACACACACACATATATATATATATATATAACGCAAATGGAAGAAAACTCAGCGGCCAGGTATGATGCCATTATAAATTTATTTCGGCGAGCTTTTCCTCGCCTCATCAGATGGCATACACACATTTTTTGGGGAGTGAAATCAGCAAATATTGTTTTCTGTATATATACATAAAAGGAAAAGAATCAGTCGAATAAAGAAAGGGAGTAAAACAATAAACAATAAAAAAGTGGATTTACGGCTGCCGGATCTACCCCAATGTCAATAGGTGCGGTTTCAAAGTAGCTACATCTCCATTACTCTTCTTATGTCTTAGTACAATTTAATTTTGTCTCCCAATTTGATATTTTTAATCCACATAATTCCCATGTGCCGGACCGAAAGAGTTCCCGACTCGAAGATTTCACGAGTTACATATCCATTCTGACCCTTTTCTCTGGATGCATTTTTCAGTTAGCTCCTATGTTAATGTTTTATTCATATCTTTTTAGGTGGAAGTTAGGGGTTCCTGCTACCGATACCAGTATATTTCCCTCTTTGCACAGGATCCTAGGGTCTAGTCATTCATTGTTTCTCTTTTATTTATATATCGTATAAATTTTGACCACAAGTTGTTATAACAACTGAACTTTCCTTTTTTATGATCTAATTTTTTCTCTCTAGTTTTCTTGCTGTTTTTAAAAAATTATTTGTAAGGGTTCAATTGATTGATGAGTTAAACCTGGTTCTGATTCCAAGCGCTTTCGATAATATAGAGTGATTGTCTACTCTGGAATTTTTTAAGGTATTGTCCATTGCTTGGGTGCGATAATTATTTTGTTGGAAGGGTTTATTATTCATGGGAGTGCTTTAGTTAACACGTTAGTTATTAAAGATGTCTAGTATATTAATGCGAGTGTTAAATACTATTTCATTTATGTCTGGTTGTTTATTTTTGATACTGATAGCATCGAGTATTTGTAGGCTTTTTGTTGTTATTTTTATACATGATTTAGTTGTTATTGGTGAGGATTTTTCGCATTTCAACAGATGTAAATTCATCTGTGTTATTACTATGTGTTCTAGTTATATGATATTTCATGGCACCGGTATACTCATCATGTTTACCCAGTCGGCTGGGGTTGTAGAATACACCCACTGCTTCTCTGCAGAGGGCTAGGACTCCCCCAACCAAACGAGTGTCCTTGATATGACACTAAATCTGATGCTGAGGTTCCAGTAATGCTGGAGCTTTGGTGAATGCAGAGTATCCCTTCATTGCCATCATTCCCAAGTCAACTTTGACCAGGAGTGGTAGGGGTTCCTGCTACCGCTACTAGCATATTTCTTCCTTAGCACAGGATCCTAGGGTCTAGTCCTTTATTGTTAGTTCTATCTATGAGTTAAAAAGAAGTAATCTTCGTACTTATGCTAAACTGAATTGTTTGAAATAGGACCGTTTATTTGTATAAAAATGGATTTGGCATTATGGCATATCAACCTACAAAGGTTGATATGCCATAAAACCCAAACAACCAACTATCATCATGTCGTGTTTCCAGCACGGTTTCGCCTGACTCTCTCTCTCGCCACCTGTCCCTATCGCCCATAGCTCTTTCCGGTTACATCCTTTATCAGCACAAAGCTGTTGTAGATAATTTCTTGCTAGTCACATCAGAAGCCATGGGAAGCAGTGTGATGGACGTTAAGGCGCGCCTAACCAGGTGCTGGGCGGACGAACCCCACAGTTCAACGACCAGGATCAAATAGTTAAATCTGGGAACTACTGCTATTCATATTTTAGGGTGGTGTCTATGGATGAGAATAAAACAGAGCTATTGAAAGATTACCATGAATCATACTCAACTCACTGGTATACTACAAAACAAAAAAAACAAAAAATTCGCATGAAGACGACCTATTGATATGATCGAAAGCGCTTGGGAGCTGAACTTTGGGTCACTTGTCGAACAATTGGACCCTTATCTGTCGAGGCTGTAAAAGAATTAAGGACGGAAGGAAATAAGACAAAGATACCATTAGACACAAACTTTACTTTTAGGTTTACGACTATTCTGTCGCGTGAATATTTTCCTGGACCAGTAGAAATAGTCGCGTTTCCCAGACAAGGCGTTGAAGTATATTATAGAATCATTTTCGGCAATTAAAAATTTGAGGGTCAGTCGTGTATTCAGTGGGTATATTTAGCAGAGGCTGCTATAAGTAGGATAGATGCATCGCGTTGTTAAATTCTGGACTCAGCCGGCACTTGCTCTTCTTATCAGTAGCAGAGAGAAAAAAATCCGTTCAGTCGAAGTGGTAAATGCTTAACGAGGAAGAATTTCTCTTTGGCGCCAGGAAGCCGTTCTTTTTAAGCATGGACTGAATTCGCTTCCTGTCGGGGGCCTCCTGGGAAACTGGTACTTTATGCATTTATACATCTTTTTTATTTCCTTTTAAACCCTATACTAGCACGAAAGCTGGAAAAAAAAAAACAACATAAGATCATAAAAGAAGTGAGTTCGGTCGTCTTTCACCAGACTTTTATATATATATATATATTGTTTGATTAGTTTCCTTGTTTAATGACGTATCAACTTAAGATGTTATAGAACGAGTGGAGTTTGTACTCGCTTACTACGATGTCGCAGTACAACACCTTAACTAGGAGACCACGGGTAGTCCCACCTTATATATATACATATATAGTGGCAGTGTATGGAATCAGTTGACCCTGCATCGATGGAGAGTGATCACCGGAGCTTAAGGTTGAAATACATTTGATTTGGTTGTTTGTTTTTTATTTAATGGCATATCAACCTTTTCGGGTTATTTAATGTCAAATTCATCCTTTTAGAAGGGCAGTAGTGGTACTATTAAACACATTAATGGGAGGATGAGAAGGTTGATACCTCTCCCAAGGGTATTTATCCAAAAGGGAACGTAATAGCGCGACTGGGGTTTGAACTCGCGTACTTCGATTCCACAGTCCAGAGCTTTAACCATTACACCCCAACAATACATCTGAGAAAATCCATGAAAGTTTATAAAAAGAAATAAATAAAAAAGGATCAAAATCGAAAACACATTACTCACTCCGCCACCCCCATAAAAAAAGATTTCGAGAATTTATTTTGGCTCGTTTACCAGAACTTTTCTCGTTCCCCATTTTACCTGGATCAAAATTCTTCTGCATTTTATTTTCATTATCTCTTATTTGAGGGATGACAGAATCATTTGGATGGTCTTAGGTTGACATCAAGGAAAAGGATTGAACGTGACTTGGTCTCATATTTTGCATCAAAAACCAAAGAATTTTACAAGCTTGTTGACAAATTGAGGAAACAATGGAGATTATGTTAATGATTAAATATTACTATGAGCCTAACTTCTAAAATTTGTATTGTATTATATACTTTAAAATTGGATATTACATTATTTACCACCTGTTCTTGTATTTTATATATAGAAATGGAGCAATTACAAATAAATAGGGGGTTGTACTTTATAATTGATATTCTATAATTATCACTCTTGAGAAACCATTATGACCGTAGTCAGCACAAACAAATATCACACAGTATTATCAGTCGAAAATTAGAAATTGGAAATTGCTTTATTTTTTAACGCTAAGTTTGCTATTATTTTTTAACATTTTCTTTCTTTCTTTCTTTCTTTTGCATTATTTTCCTTCTTTCTTTCTTTCACAATATTTTCTTTCTTTTTTCTTTTCAAATATTTTCTTTCTTTTCTCTTTTCCATTATTTTCTTTCTTTTTTCTTTTCCAATATTTTCTTTCTTTCTTTCTTTCTTTCTTTCTTTCTTTCTTTCTTTCTAACAGGTACTACCACTCCAGGTCAGACTTGATCCCGTGGAGTAATAGCAAAGGTACTTCACACTCCCTAGATCTCCGGAACAGGAACCTCACCATCAGACACAGTTTAGTATCATACGAAAGACACCTGTTTCTTTGGGGTGGGTAAGAGCTTACCCCAGTGCCAGGAATACAGTCAGCATATTGTAAGCTCCACCGAAAGGGCACTCATTATTTTTATAGATTTTAATTTACAAATTCATTTTAAAAATACAATCAATAGACAGATTATAAAGATTATGAAGTTATTTTTTTTCCAGAATTTTTAAAATTACAATTATCTCTATATTCATAGAATTTAATAGAAATGTTGAAAGTTTTTTTTCTTATTCGCTGAAGTTTAATGTACAAAAAAAGTGGAAGTTGGAAAAGAATATTATGTGCCAATTCTTTTCGTGGGGAGAGCATACCTGCTTTGAAAATCGTTTCAAATCTGGCATTTAGCCAGGCTTGAACGCTGGTATCAGTGGCTAAATATGTATGTACGCGTGCGTGCGCGCGTGCATGTGTGCGTGTGCGTGTGCATGTGCATGTGCGCGTGTGCATGTGCACGTATGCATGTGTGCGTATGCATATGCATGTGTGCGTGTGTTTTAAGTCGAGGAAGCCAATTGGTGCGTCAATTGGTCTAGGAATAGTGTCTTCTTTTGTGTGGTTCGACGTGAGCAAAATGGCGGCCTTTTTAAAAGGCAAGCGACAACAGATCGTTATGTAATGAGAAGAAATAGAATTTCTGTAATAGGAGATCAGGATTTTGCCTTACCAGCGACAGCAGATAGAAATTCTCTACATAATGTTCTCGTATGCTATTCTGCATACAAACAAACCAACCAATCAAGAAAACAAACAAGGCGGCCTCGTGCTATCTATCTATCTATCTATCTATCTATCTATCTATCTATCTATCTCACTCTATTTATTTCTCTCCCCCCCTCTCTCTCTTACAATCTTTTCATCTCTTTCTGTCTTTCTCTCAGTCTATCTATCTATCTATCTATCTATCTATCTATCTATCTATCTATCTATCTATCTGAGTCTGTTCATCTCTCTCTCTTTCTCTCTCTCATTCTTAGTCTGTGGATCTCTCTCTCTCTCTCTTACTCTCTCTCTCTCAGAATATCTATCTATCTATCTATCTATCTATCTATCTATCTCAGTTTGTCAATCGCTTTCCCTCTACCCCCCTCTCTCGCTCTCTCTCAGTTTGTGAATATCTATCTATCTATCTATCTATTAAAGTATTCTTGGATGTTATGAAAACTATTTTTCATAAATCTAATTTAAAAAGAATGTCCCTTATTGCATCACTGCAGAATGTTGGTGGTTAGGACCCACCCTCAACCAGTGTCCTGGATATGACACTAAAGTGCATCTGATGGTGAGGCTCCATCCCTGGAGCACTGAGAAATGAAGAGTACCACTTCATTACCATTACCCTAAGGTCTACTCAGACTCGGAGTGGTAGTACCCATTAGGGTCCCATCTATGGGTCCAATAGAAATATTTAATCCTTCACTATACTTGATTTCATTTAACTATGTGCAAACAAATGAGCTCATTTGTTTACACATAGTTAAATATATATATATATATATATATATATATATATATATATATATATATATATATATATATTATTAAATTTCGGGTACAGGAAAATTTATATAAAGTGATTGGCAAAGACATCATTGGTAATAAAAAAAAGGGGAACTCTAATAAAATAATAAAACAAATGCAGGCCGTTTCGTCCGGCGCTTTTCAAGTTTTTATACACCGGAAAATTAGATAAAAACGGGGTTATATATTATATAATTTTGGATTGCCAGATAAAAGGTGAAAAAAAGAAAAAAAGAAAGAAAAAAACCTAAGTCACCCCAGTATCTAGCAGTTCCCCCAAAATATTTAAAGTATGATTGTTTAACTGCCTGCATAGAGAGGGGCGATTCATAGAAATATAAATCGCCTCTCTCTCTCTCTCTCTCTATATATATATATATATATATATATATATATATAATCTCCTCACGTCTCCAGGACTCTTCTCAGCATTCTAGCCGATCTCAACAATGATGAGTTTTGAATGGTCTCCATTCATCCTCTGATTTCCAACCCTTCTAGCCCCTTTACCAACCTTTTAGGAACCGTTCCAAGTGCGCCAGTTACAATAGATATCACCGTTCGTCTCATGTCCCATAGCCTTTTTTTAGTTCTCTGGTAAGGCTGTAGTACTTGTCTCTCTAATAGTAAGTAGGTAGACCTGCTCATTAGCATAATGGTTAAGTGTTCGCCAGTAGTCCGGGGGACCAGGGTTCAATCCCAGGCCGAGTCATACCAAAAACTAAAAAAAAATGGTACTTGATGCCTACTTGTTTAATACTCAGTATTATAAGGTAGGGATCAAGAGTAAATTGGAGGAATCCAGGGAAAGGAGTTGCGCCCTCATCTACACCTTGATGTAGTAGTTATTGAAAAGGGATCCTTCGGGTCAACCTCGATTGCGAGCGGCCAACTTATATATATATATATATATATATATATATGCGAAAATATTTAGGACCGCGAGTGAAACATGTTAATCTGTTTTTCCAAAATGTCTTTCTTATTCTCATCGTTACAAGAAGATGGATCAATAAATCGGTATCTTCATGACAGAATCCTTATCTTATTTCATATGTATTTCGCTGTTTAGTGGCTGAAACGGTAGTAAGTTTTCACTTGATGACAGTTATTCATATATAATTCCATATTATGGACATAATAGAGAAAACCTAGTCAGCTGTGGCTGAAGAATATATCGACTGCATCTCTGACGAAAGGTAAGACCCCCAGTACGAGTGTCCTGATTATGACACTAAACAATCTGAATGTGAGGCTCCAGTAATGCCGGAGCTTTGGGGAATGCGGAGTACCCCCCTCATTGTCATTGTCCTGGAGTGGTAGCACCTGATAGGGTCCAATTAATGGGTCAAACAGAAATTTGACATTTTCACTGTGTGCATACAAATGACTTATGTTAAATCAAATTGTTTGAAATAGAACTGTATGATCATTTAACAGTGTATAAACAAATGACTGAGGTTTAATTAAATTGTTAGTGATACATAGCAATTTTTGGAACCATTTAGCTGTGTGGAAACGAATAAGTTATGCTCCATAGAATTGTTAGTGATAATTTATGAAATAAATCACACGTGCCGGGTTAGCTGTTCGATCGTCCGTCTGTCTAGTGATGACTCCGTTATTATTTCTTACACCCGGCCGAATGGGCATTTCAGAAATCGAACAAAAAATAGGAATAAAAAACAACGAATAGAGGGAAGAAGGAAGAAAAAAAAAAAAGAAAATAACGGATTCAAAACAGCAAAACATAAGGCGAAGACATTTTATGGGTGTATATGAATGCATTTGGCTATCACAAGTCCTTGGGAAACTCCCAACAACTACCAAAAATGCTGACTCATGCTGGTCATCGCTTTAACGTGGCCATTCTCTGACTGCTCGAGACCATTCTTTGTCTGTGTCTCTTTCCCTAACTGCCGTCTCCGAATTTGAGTCTTTGACTGCTAACTCTTCGACTCCAAATCTTAGAATAGCGGTCTCAGAATTCTAACTGACTCCTTGCTGATTTGGTCTTTGCTGCACCCACTTCTAGTCTCGAACCCTCACGCAGGTTCACGTGGGCACATTTCTGTCCATTTTTGGCGCGAAGACCACATTCAAGCAATTCACAAGAAACTTCTCTCGACAGTCCGATGTCGTCCAAAGATGCACAAGAATCTGACGGCCATACAAAACACGCACTAAGATACACACACACACACACACACACACACACACACACACACACACACACACACACACACACACACACACACACACACACATATATATATATATATGTAATTCTTGAAATTCTTTAACTGTGTGCCTAAATGGAATTAGTGTCATTAAATAACAATACTTGTAACCACTTTACTGCGTCCAAACAAATGATTTATTTATTATTATCGTTAGATAGCAATACTTTAACTGTGTAGAAAAATAGCAAAGCTCATTTAAAAATGAAATTACGAATAAACTAATTAATTGTGTGCAAACAAATGAGCGATGTTAAATTGTTTTTGATATATCGAAATACTTGAAACTATTTAACTGTGTTCAAACAAATGATCAATAATAAATAGAATTATTCGTATTAGATTGAAATACTTGAAACCATTTAACTGTGTGCAAAAAAATGAGCTCAGGCTCATTTAAAAATGTATCATCAAAATGTGTTTACAAATTATAGATATATGAGAATATACCCATCAATAATGACAGTTGAATTTTTTATAAAGTATCTTTTTTTATAGTCCAAATTAAAAAGATTTCAGAATCTAAAAAGAATAAATCAATAAATGAAAAATATCTCGTATGTTATTGTAATAAAAAACACAACTTTAACGTAGCAAACTTAGAATTTTCTGAAAAATAACATTTTCTGTGTCGTGAGACTCTCTCACTTTCTCTCTCTCTTTCACTCTCTTTCTTGTTGCTGTCTATGTAGATTCAAAAGATACATAGCCAGGCAGACCAACTCAGAAACTGAAGAAACCGTTCCGTTGTGACGTCAGTCTGCTTTCCCGACAACTTTTTCTGCTTTATTTTCCTTTCTCTTTCGATGTGGCAAGCCATAAATCACATAATTCTTTCTTTCTTTCTTTCTTTCTTTCTTTCTTTAAAAATGACAACGTAAAACATCAGAATTCTCAACTTCCGTTCTTTCTTTCTTTCTTTCTTTCTTTCTTTCTTTCTTAAATATTATGTATACAGACATACAGATGTACATACAGAACGCTACACTTGTGTTTTATATCATTAGATTTAATATACATGTGTAAATACGATTTAGCATTAAATAACCCACAAGGGTAGATATACCATAAAATCTAACCAGACCAAACCATACGGGGACTAGACTGATTGCAAAAAGAGTATATGCTTTGTTTGGTAAAGAAATGTAACTCCTTTTTTAAATAAATGTCGTCTTTGTCGGTTGGGTATAGAATATACTGGCTGGAACCCCTGCAGATGGGTCAGCACCCCCCAAAAGAATCTTGTGTATGACACTAAACTTCATCTAATGGTAAGACTCCTGCTATACCACTTTTGCCCGGAGTATTAGCACCTGTTAGGTTCCCTTTATAATATCAAATAGATCAGTTTGAAAATTATTTATACATGATAAAAATACTTGATGCCACATAACTGTAAATTATCTTTTATTAATAATTGTTATTTGATGCTATAATTGTCTACTAAGAATTATTATTATTAATTACTTGAAACCATACAATTGTACAAAAATGATTATTATTAAAAGGAAGTTGTTACTTGAAACAATATAACTATTGGTATTAAATAAGAATACTTAAAACCATGATTGCCCAATCGGCTGGGGCTGTAGAATACACCGACTACATCTCAGCAGAGGAGTAAGACACCCCGCAACGAGTGTCCTGCATATGACACTAAACAATCTGATGGTGAGGTTCCAGTAATACTGGAGCTTTGGGGAATGCGGAGTACCCCTTCATTGCCATCGCTCCCATGTCCACTCTGAGCAGGAGTGGTAGCACCTGATAGAGTCCTATCTATGGGTCAAATAGAACTTAACTGCTTACTTATGCTAAACTGAATTGTTTAAAATAGAACTGTTTTTGACATTGAAACTGTACTTTTTGCTAAACTGAATTGTTTGTGACTTAGTGGTTGGAGTATTCGCCTATGGCCAGGCAGATCGGTGTTCAATACCAGGTTGAGTCATACCAAAGACTCAAAAAATGTTACTTGATACCTCCTTGTTTAACACTCAGCATTATGAGGTAGGGATCAAGATGAAAGTAGAGCAATCCAAGGAAAGGAATAACGTCCTCCCCTACACCTTGGTGTAGTAACTAATGAAAATGGAGCCCTCGAATCACCCTTGGCATTAAATAACCTGCAAAGGTTGATGTGCTATAAAACCAAGCCAAAGCAAACCAAATCAAATTGAAATCATACAACCTTGAGTAAATGACGTGTTTTAGATAGGAATACTTGATAGATAAGATATAAGAAGCAGCTACACAAAAAAATGTAGATATAAACGTACAATGCTCGTGATTACCTAATCTCTAGGCAGAACATAACCCTTAACTCGTTGACATGCCATTGAAATCGATCAGTCGAATAAATTCATTCGGATTCCCATATTGGCTCGGCACATTTCATGAGACCTTAATAGCTGATGAACATCAGTCCTATGCGCTACCGTTGAGTCATTCCATTGAGTCCGTGGACCCAGAGGCAGAAAGTCAGCCCCTCAAGGATATTTATTATATTTGGCAACAAGTATCACCGACTCGTCCTTCAAGATAGACATTCATGATGAGACACCACCAAGTACAAATGTGAAGAAAAAGAAAATGTATTAGAAAAGAAAATTGGGAACGAGTCATAAAGAAAATAAGGGAGGAAAGGGGGAGAGAAAAGAAAAAGTGGGTGAACGATAGAAAGAGAGAGAGAGAGAGAGAGAGAGAGAGAGAGAGAGAGAGAGAGAGAAGGGAATAAAGAGAGAAGTAAACATGAATGAAAAGGAAGGAAAGAAAAAAGAACGGAGAGAGAGAAGGAGAGAGGGAGAAAGAGAGAAAAAAGAAGAGAGTAAGGAATGGAAAGGGAGAAAGAGGGGATTGGATATTTAAATTGGAAGAGCGAAAGAGAAAAACCGGAAACGCTAAGAAGGGGGGGGGGAGAAAGATTGAGTTTTGAAATTTAGATCTGGTGTCGCTGTTGACCACAAATAATTTTAAGGATGTAAAACTCTTCATTTTATTCAAGGATCTGGTGTCGCTAGATTTTCTATGCGGGGCGACTTTGTCAATGAAGAAAAGCCGACACAAAGATGAAAAATGACGGACCACTGTGCCAGTTTTATCTATCTATCTATCTATCTATCTATCTATCTATCTATCTATCTATCTATCTATCTGTTAAGGGTTCGTGTTGTTTCTCAAGTCTGGTACGAACTTAAATAATCATTACGCGTTCACTTTAATATATATCTTATTTAAAATAAATTTAAATCGTTGTTTTAAAACAATTTTTAATTCATGTCTACCACTATGGAATATAAAAGTGGGTAAAATTGTTTAATTCTTTGATTATTTTGATATTTTCTACTAGAATATATATATATATATATATATATATATATATATATATATATATATATATATATATATATATATTCTATGAGAATATATATTCTATGAGAATATATATATATATATATTCTATGAGAATATATATATATATATTCTATGAGAATATATATATATATATATATATATATTCTATGAGAATAAATATATTTCTCTCTCACTTTCCCTCTATCTCTCACTTTTCCTCTCTCTCTCATATATATATTTTCTCTATCCCTTTTTTACTCACTATATATATTCTGTCTCTTTCTCTCTCTCGCACGCTTTATATATATATATATATATATATATATATATATATATATATATATATATATATATATAGTACAGTATTACATTATGTATATTTATACACAATCATGTATATATTTATATATATCTAAGGATCTAACTGCATCAACGTGAATCTGGCAATCCCATAGAGCGACAACAATCTGACAAAGTCTAGTGGTGTCGTGAGATACTGTTGGGGCGCTCAGGGCTAGTGGTAATGATGCTTTGGCCCCTAAACCATGCCTGAACCCAGAGTCATCATTTGATGAAGGCTTTGTTAGAAGCAATGCCGATGTATAAACATCAGTTATGGTATCATACCTACTATATTCATATATACATTTATATATTTATAGTTATATATATTTATATGTATATATATATATATATACATCTCTCTCTATATATATACATATATTTATTGTTTTTTTTAAATATCTATCTATCTATCTATCTATCTATCTATCTATCTATCTATCTGAATGACGTTCGTAAAGTAGTACCCTATTGATTTTCGAATGAAACTATAAGAGAGAATGGAGGAGTCTCTGTGGCCTTTTAACTGTGTGCAAACAATAGCAATACTTAACTGTGTGTTTATTCTTAAATAGTTAGTTGAAACCATATAACTGTTTGTAAAAAAGACATGAAATAACCCAACATGCTTTAAAACAAAACAAACAATCGGCAAGCAACTAATTCAGCCTCAAAACCTCTGGCTTGAAAAGAGCACCAGAATCAAGAGCACTTTATCTAGATCCTTCAAGGCTAAATAACGGAAGAAGACTATATTGCTAAGTAGTAAATAAAAAAAGATTTTCTAGTAGAGAGGTTGCCACATATACAGTTGCCTCAGATACAGCGTGTGAGTTCAAGTCTTGTTGGGAGTTAATTCTTCACGTTAAACTAATGCTTGAAGAGTATTAAACTAAGCAATTGGTTGATTGACAATTTTTAAGAAAATCACCTTTCAAACCTTGTCTTCTTTCTTGTGCACAACCTGAATTTAAAATAAATTACACCCCTTTGTGTTTCTTTTACTGATTATACTAGCTCGATTTGACCTAATAAAGAGGACTAACTTCAAACTAAGAAATAAGAAAAAAGGCTTCAAATTTTGATACATGCATCATTTTCCTTTGAATATTTTTACAAGATAATTTTGAAATTTGTGGTGTAATGGTTAAACTGCTAGACTACGGAATCGTCGTAAGCGAGTTCGAACTCTAGTCACGCTATTACGTTCACTTTCGGACAAATATACTTGGGAAAGGTATGAACCCCCTTATCTTATGGGGTAAATAGCATCACTGCTGTTTTTCTAGAAGGATGGCTTTGGTATTAAATAACCCACAAAAGTTGATGGGCCATTAAAACCAAAGAAAGGAATTGAAAAATTTTTCTTATCTTTTTGGCAGATACCAAATTAAAATATGATTCATGCTACTAAAATGCTAATGTATTGATTGGTGTTTAAATAGGAATACTTGAAATCTTTTAACTGTGTGCAAACAATGAGTTTTGGCTCAATTAAAAATGTTACCTATAAACTATGCTATAACTATATATATCTAACATGTATAAAAGGGATTTGACATTAAATAACCAGGATGGGTTGAAATGCCATAAAACCCAACCAACCTTAAAACAATTTAACTGTGTGTAGAAATTGAATTATTGGTATCACCTAGCAATACTTGAAGCCATTTAACTGTGTGCAAATAAAGAAGGTCTGGATGTTTAAAATGTTACCTACAAATATTTGTTTACTAGTCATATTTAATATATGTATGTATAGAATTTGGCATTAAATAGCCTACAAGGGTTGATATAGCATAAAACCGAACCAACCAACCAACCAACCAACCAACCTAAGATCATAAACAATATATTTACATTATAGCACTATTCTGTAAATAACGGTTGCATTAATTTCTGGCTTCTGATGATTTCTTGTACTTCATTTGTATTGGATTTCAGTTGTAAAATAAAATTACAATGTATTTTTTGTCGGAAAATTATTTTTCAATTTATTTTTATTTTGAAACCGTTAGCACTCATTAGGTATATATCATCCCTATCTATAAGTAATGTTTACATCAATAATTGGCGGCATTTTTGTTATTTGCACTATTAATAATCGTCTGCGCGAACCTACTAACGTTATATTGTTTTTATCCAAATCTGTCGGTAAGGCTCAGAATAAGCTGTCTGAATCTTCTGCAGAGGCAGGAGGGGGGGGGGGAAGATCACCCCAAAAAAAGGGGTCTTCAGAGTATGATACCAAACTGATGGATCCGGATCTCTGGGGTGTGTGGAATACTCCTTTATTGTCATTACTCCTAGGCCAACTCTGATCCAGAGTGGTTGTACGGAGTTGGGTCCTATCTTTGATTTTTAATGGCCTATCAATCCCTATGGGTTATTTAATGCTAAAGTACATATTGTAGAAGAACAGCAGTGATACTATTTAACTCACAGCTGGGAGGATAAGGAGGTTCATACTTTTTCCAGAGGTATTCGATCGAAAGTGAACGTAATAGTGCTGCTGGAGTTCAAAATCACTTAATTTGAGGCTGCAATCCAGCAATTTAGCCTTTACGCCATGGGTCCAAAAATACGACCATGGGTCCAAAAATACGCCATGGGTCCAAAAATACGACCACTGATACAAATACGTGAAACGTACATAGAATGTTCATACACATATATAGGAATCCGAAAACACGAAATTCACGAAATTGGTCCAGGTACGAAACTTTATTACCTTTGAGTTAAAGGTTATTCGACACGAGGAGAGAGAGACACAATCTTTCTATGCTGACTGCTTTTACATCGTCAGCTCTCAACCCAACCAACGCGCGGCGCCCGTAGCGCACAAATTCGCCTGGCCTCGCCCAGCTTTGAATCTCGACTCCCTCGTTCGGAGGCAGGAACTCAACTCACTGCTTTTTCTCCCCTGGTCCAATTCTTATCTAGGATTTTTATTCTGACATCTCTGAATGACACATCTTCTCCGTGTGCGCGTGAACACCTGCGTTAATGTTGCACCTAACTAACCCATGCGCTAAGCGAAAGGTTCTCAACCTAACTAAACCGAAAGGCAAGATATATAAAACGAAATCCCTCGGCAATTATATTACATGGGGAGTCCAACTCTAGGGTACAAATATATCTGTTTGATTTGATAGGACTATATGCAAAATAAATAAATAAATAAATAAAGTTTTAAAAATTTGTTTTTGATAGGAGTTCTTAATGTCATATAACGGTGTGTCAATCATTTGAACTAAAAACAATTACTTGAAGCTATAATTGTGTACAAAGGATTATTATCATTAGTGACTTGAAACTATATAACTGTTTGCAAACAAATGATTATTATTAAATAGAAATAATCACTTGAAATCATATAGTTATTGGTATTAGATAGAAATACTTGAAACTATGCAAATGTCTGCAAATTATTTGTATTAAATAAGAATACTTGATACCGTATAACTGTCTGTAAATTATTTGGATTAAGAATAGTTATTTGAAGCTATAATTGTTTACTTTGGAATATTATCATAATTATTACTTAATTAAAACCATAAACTGTGCGCAAATAAATGATTATTATTAAATAATAATAATTACTTTTAACTATATAATTGTTTCCAAAATATTTGCATTCGATTGAAATACTTGATACCATATAACTGTGGGCAAATAAATGACTATTAGTGAATATAAATAAGTACTTGAAATCATATAATTATAAGGTAAGAATACTTGAAACCATAAAATGGTGCGCAAATTATTCATATTACATAGGAATACTAGATATCATATAAGTGTGCAAAAAAAAAAAAAAAGTTAAAAATCAGAAAAATTTTAAAGAATCAGCAATACAAAAAATGTAAATATAAACGTTCGATGAATACGATTTCCTAATCTTTAGGCCTAAAATATCCCTAGCCATGTTGAAATGCCATCAATCAATCAATCAATCAATTTCATTGTATCTTTTAAAATCTTTTCTTTTTTCTTTCTTTAATGTAGATTCCCGAAAGTCAAATTTTTAGCCCGAGAGAGAAGCAATGGCTGCCCATATCAGCAACACAGGCTTCTAAAAATGCCGCTGTATACGAACAATGAATGAAAGGTAATAATCGTTTTCTTATATCGCTATAATTCACTTTGTTGTATATTTTTGTTATCTCCTCACAGCAGATTAAAATTGCCATAACATTATACGTCTGTAATCTTTATAATAATAATAATAATAATAATAAAAATACTTCAGGGACACCGGGTGTTGCTCCGGAAAAATAACTTTGAATACGACGACATATTTAAAATATGGACTTTAATGTATTTCTCTTAACTTAGCACAAGACAGGCGTTTATTAAAGGTGAACTTCTGTTGTTGAAGTCAACCCTTTTTAGGCTGAGTACAATTATTTTGAAATAAGTAGTAGATTTTGGACAAAATCTATTTAAATTTAGGAGCTGTAATATTGATAAAAAACAAAAACAACAAACAAAACAAAAACAGAACAATGAAAAAAAAAAAGAAAAGAAAAAGAATACAAAACAAAACGGAGAAAAATTTCGAAATTTAGGATAGAAATATCTAGAAAAAAAATTTCATAAATAACAAAATTCTAAAGAAAACTCAATAACTAATTGTTTTCAATCTTTTTGAAATGTCATCATCTAAATTATTAGATTAAACTGTTTTGCTGTGTAAAATAACTTTTCAAACACAAATATCTTCGTTTCTATAAATGTTAACTTCAAATAAAATTCGAGATGAACACTTCATAACTTATTTCATAAGTGGAGACCTTGTGAGTTTTTCTACCACAAAATTATGTCAATAAGCCTCACCGTCTTAGCACAAAAGTGACACGGACAAATACGCAAATAGAAAGCTAATTTATTAGTATAGACAAGGTTACAAAAAAGTTCGTACATAACAATTTTATTGATGCGTAACCAAAGGAAAAAAAAAGAACCTCATTGTCGTCGAAGCTTAGAATACACCGACTGCATCCCTAGCAGAAGGGTAAGACCTCTCCCCCAAACAAAAGAGTGTCCTGGGTATGATATCAAATTGTATCCAGTGGTAGGGTTCCAGTCTTGGGGCTCAGGGTACTGTGGAGCCAACCCTTCATTGCCCTTACTCTAAGTACAACTCTGGCCTGTGCTGCTCGTACCGATTAGGTTCCCATCAATGTACCCAGTAAATAAATTTGAAAGTTACTAGTATTAGATAGGAATACTTGAAACGATATAACTGTATGAAAATTTTTTGTATTTAGAATAGTTACTAGAAACTATAATAGATAACTAAGGATTATTATTAGTTACTTGAAACCATATAACTATGTGCAAACAAATAATTACTGTTAAATAGAATTAGTAATGTTAGGAATATTTGAAACCATTTAACTGAATACAAGTTATTTATATCTTAATATAAATATTCCTAACATTACTAATTCTAATACTCTCTTGAAGTCAGAATTGTTTGAAGATTATTACCATTATTATTATTAGTTATTAGAAATGGGGAGTTCCCATAGGGTAATAAGTAAAGTGCTTGATTACGGCTTTGAAGTAAAGCAAGTTCGAACACCAGTCGTACTATAACGTTCACTTTCTGACTTATACTCTAAGGAATGATATGAACTCCCTCATATGCATATTTACCAAACCCTCCGCTCGGGCAGGATATGACACAAGGTCAATTTTAACAGGAGAGGGAGAATAATATGTGGTCCAGGATTTGAACTCGTGTCGTCGTGTCCATTTCCTACGACGATAACCATTACACCACGGGCACCTCCTTTGAACTTCCTCATATGGCTATAAGTTATATAGTATCACTACTGTTCTTCTACAAGGGTGGCTTTGACATTAAATATCCCACGATGGTTGATATGCTATTAAACAAAAAACCTAACTAATCCAGTTACTTGAAAACATGTAATTGTTTTAAATGTTTCAAACCATATGACTGCAGTTGAAACCACATGACTGTGTGCAAATTATTCGTATTTGAAACCATATAAGAGTGGACAATTTGTGAGCATGATGAATAATTACTTAAATTTATAATTTTTAACAAATGATTATCATCATTAATTACTTGAAGACATAATTGTTTGCAAAAATATGACTGACTTCGGCATTAAATAACTTGGAGGTGCCCGTGATGTAATGGTTATCGTCGTAGGAAATGGACACGGCGACTCGAGTTCAAATCCTGGACGAGACAGAATGCATTTCACATAGCACTAATACCCTTGGGAAAGGTATGAATCCAATTATTTTCCCTCCAACTTTGGGTAAATAGTAGGGCAGACTGGGTTCTTCCGCCTTGGTTAGGCAATTAGTCTAGGAGAAGGAAAACTCTGAATTCAAACCTGTTAAACTCCTCTTAAAAATTGACCTTGTGTCATGTCCTGCCCGAGCAGAGGGATTGGTAAATAAGATTAAATAACTTAAAATAAAAATATTACTGCATATTTGACACCTGAGCAATGCTAGTACCTCTACTAATATTAAATAATATCGTACAGTAATAGATAATCTTGAGATGCTTACATAAAATTAACTTTGGAATAAAAGTTATATATATATATATATATGCAACTTAGGAATAATGATAATAATAATACTGGCTCAAAATGTATAAGATATCTGGCGAAGTCATAAAGTTTATCAAACATACCATGGAAAACTGTAGAGTCAAACTGACAGCAGGAGGAAAAAGTTTAAATGAGGTGAAAATCCAAGAGGAATCTTCCTGGGAGATGCGCTATCACTATTACTATTTGTTTGAGCGATGATGCCTCTCGATTACACATTTAGAAAATGCACAGGCGGATACAAACTTGATAAAGCACAAGAAAAAATCAATCGCCTAATATACATGGATGACATTAAACTGTTTGCCAAAAATGAGAAAGAATTGGAAACCCGAAAACAGGCAGTGAGGATATACACTCAAGATACAGAGATGGAATTTGCCATAGAAAAATGTGCCATACTAATAATGAAAAGCGGCAAACGACACATGACGGAAGGAGTCGAACTACCCAATCGAGACAAAATCAGAACTTTCGGAGAAAAGGAAATCGACAAATATATGGGAATATTGGAAGCGGACACCATTAAACATGCAGAGATGAAAGAAAAAAATAAAAAAGAATACCCCAGGAGAACGAGAAAAATACTCGAAACCAAATTACATAGAAATTTCATCAAAGGGATAAATACCCGGGCTGTCCCCCACGTAAGTTACTCGGGACCATCCTTAAAGAGTACCAGAGTTGAACTCCAACAAATGGACCAGAGAACAAGAAAACTAATGACCGTGCATAAGGCCTTACATCCCAGGGATGACGTAGACAGACTGTATGTGCCAAGAAAAGAAGAAGGAAGAGGACTTACCAGCAATGAAGATAGCATCGATATAACAACTAGAAGACTACATAAAAAAGCATGGAAGAAGGCTGATCACTGCGACCAGAAACAATTCAGACAACACAATCATCAAAGGAACAAAAATAACTATAAATAAAAATTGGAAGAAAAACAACTGTATGGGCATTTCAATTTACAAACAAGCGAAATCTTACATGAGAAAACTTGGACATAGCTAAGAAAGGAAAGCTTTAAGAGAGGAATTGAATCTCTTCTGATAGAAACACAAAACAACACCATAAGGACAAAGTATGTTAAAGCAAGAGTAGACAAGATGCAACAAAATAGCAGATGTAGATTATGTGGTGTTAGAGACGAAACGATCGATCACATAATAGCGCAGAGAGAGAGAGAGAGAGAGAGAGAGAGAGAGAGAGAGAGAGTAGACACGACTGGGTGGGCAATGTGATCCACTGGAAATTGTGCAAAAAGTTTGAACTTGACCATACGAACAAATGGTATATGCACAATCCAAAATCCATTCTAGAAAATGAGATGCACAATAATAGACTTTGCCGTCCCGGTTGACTATTGGGCAAAACTGAAGAAAGGTGAAAAGAGAGTTAAATATCTAGCCTTGCTAGATATTTATTGAATTGAAAAAACTATGGAATAAGATGGTGACGGTAATACCAATCGTAATTGGCGCACTCGGTACAGTCAGAAAAGGATTGATACAAGAACTGGATGACTTGGAAATAAGAGGACGAGTGGAGACCATTCAAACTACGGCATTGTTGAGATCGGCCAGAATACTCAGAAGAGTCCGGGAAACTTGAGGAGACTTCCTGTCATTCAGACTCTTGTGAAAAACCATCGGCTAACGCTGGTGTGAAAAAATCTCAAATGAGTAAAATAATTATAATAATGTTCATCTATCTGCATTAACTAAGCCGACGTTTAGAAAATGAACTACTCATATGAATTGTTTATAGCGGTGAAAGTTTGTGAAGAACCACCCACACTTCTTGATGAGTTGATAACAGAAGAATAGTACACCGGTGACTCTGCAAACAATACTTCTAAGTTTTTGAATTCGGCATTTCTACTCTCCTAGACTTATTAGTTATCAAGGCAACTGAGTTAAGGAATAGAACACGGAGTAATGTATGCATATCCCTAACTTACACATAGAAGAGGAAATTATATTATCTATAGTTTTAAACAGCGTCTTATTCGTTTTTTGAATTATTACACATTTAATGAAAAAATGTCATCAATTGGCAATAATTTTACAAAAATTTCTTTTTAAATGAAATTCTTTACCTTACACTATTCTTCTTGTCTCTGTGACTTTTTAAATCTTTGTTCTCATTATCCTGATCGAGTGAGAAGAAGAACGAAGTTAAGTCTTTTGGTGGGTAAATAGTAGTTGTGACACTGAGCTTGTAAATAGTCTCTAAATCGGTTTGGGATTAGGTTATTTGGTTTAATGGCATATTAACTCTTGATGGTTATTCAATGCCAAATCTTATTTACACATATATATAACTTGTAAGTAAATTGTTTGTAGATATTCTTACTTTTAAACGAGTTAGTGAAAATTTGTTTACACAGTTAAATGTTTTCAAGTATTGCTGTTTATTGTTTGCACACAGTTGAATAGTTTCAAGTATCGCTATTTAACACTAATAATTTTATTTGATGTTAACCATTTGTTTGCATATAGTTAAAGGGTTTCAAGTTTTAATTAACACTAATAGTTTTATTTTCATAAAGTTAAATGGTTTCAAGTATTACTATTTAACATTAGTAATTCTATTTATCAAGTATTCATATCTAATTTAATACAAATCATTTATTTGCACACAGTTAAATGGTTTAAAATATTGTTATTTAACTCTAATAATTCTATTTATCATCAGTCATTTGTTTGTACCCAGTTAAATGATTTCAAGTATAAAAAATTATGAGATATTTCTGTTCGACCCATACATGGGACCCTATCAGGTACTACCCCTCCAGGTTAGAGTGAACCTCGGAGTAATGGCAATGAATAGGACATTGAGTAGGATTGATGAAATCTTCCCTTTCTAATGCAGTTATTGATCTGCGGTTAGTAAGGTAGATTGTGACGGTAGCATCAATACATTTTCATTGGTTTGGTTTGGTTTTATCGGTTTAATGGCATATCAACCTTTGTAGGTTATTTAATGTCAAAGCGATTCTCCTTGAAGAACAGTAGTGGTACTATTTAACTCATTGCTGGGCGGATAAGGGGGTTCATACCTTCCCCAAGTGAACGTATTAGCGCGACTGAAGTACGAACTCGCTTACTACGATCCCGCAATACATTTTGAGAATATGTATTTATCCAATTCCTCTGTTACGAGCAGGCTGTGACACAAGGTCAAGTTTTACATTGGCATAATGGTTAGAGTGTTCGCCACTGGCCCGGGAGACCTGGGTTCAATCCCAGGTCGAGTCATACCAAAAACTCACAAAATGGTACTTGAAGCCTCCTTGCTTAACACTCAGCATTATAAGGTACAGATCAAGGGTAAAATGGGTCAGTCCTGGGAAACGAGTAGAGCTATCGAAAAGGGTGCCTTCGGGTCACCATCGACTACGCTCGCCAACTTACAGTTGGTTTGAATTTCTTTTCCTGGATTGGTTGCCTTATCAAGGCTAAAGAACTCAGTCTGCTCTACTATTCCCCTATAACTGGGAGTTTTGAGTTAAAATTTGGTTTGGTTTAATGACATATCAACCATTGTCGGTTATTTAATGCCGAATTCAATTTTATACATATAAATAGTCATATTTCTAGCAATTCAGTTTAGCGTAAGTACAGTTTTTGTTTATACACTTTTAATTATAAAATCAGTTCTATCTCAAACTACTCAGTTTAGCATAAGTATACAGTTTAGTTCTATTTGACCCATGGATAGGACCCTATCAGATGCTACCACTCTGGGTCAGAGTGGGCCTGGGAGTGATGGAAATGAAGGGGCACTTCGCACTCTCCAAAGCTCCAGCATTACTGGAACCTCACCATTGGATTGTTTTGTGTCATAATTAGGACACTCGTTGGGTGAGTTTTACCCCACTGCAGAGATGCAGTCGTTGTATTCTACAGCCCCAGCCGACTGGGCCACTCTAACTGGGAGAAGAACAGGTGAATTCATGCCTTTCCCAAGGGCATTAACGCAAAGTGAAATGCAAACAGCCTCGTTCAGGTTTTGAACTCGGGTCGCTGATTCTGTTTTCATTTTGAGAAACTGGAGGAGGCACTGTGCATACTATAAGTAGATAAATATAATCGTCATCATCATCATGTCATGCCACTAGCACGGATATCTCTGACCCTCTCTCGCCACTTTTCCCTATCGTTCATCGCCTCTGGCAGGTCTTCAGGGCTACATCCCGTATCCTCACATAGCTGCTGAATGTATGTTCGTGCTGGTCCTCCTGCTTTTGCCCGGCCATATGTGGGGGTCCATAGGAGTACATCACTTATGAGCTCGCCCCTGCTTCTCCAGCAGTGTCCTGCATGTCTGGTTCGTCTAACTTGGATAGTTTTCGTGATGGGAGGCAGGTGGCCGTATAGTTGGTGTCTTGTGGGGTGTTGCCGCCAGGACTTGTTCAATATTGCTCGCAACATTCTTGTGTAATTGCCGTCTAGCTTCTTCTCCAGCCGTTTTGTTAGTGTCCATGTAGTGCATCCATACAGCAGTATCGATACGACAGCTGCCTGGAAGAAACTGCGTTTTATTTTATCGGCTCTCAACAAATATAATCGTAAAGATATAAATTAATATCAACAATAATAATAAAAAAGAAACTATGCAAATAGTGAACTTAGTCGTCTCACAGAGTAAAATTAAAAAAAAAAGAAAAAAAGAAAGAAAAGAGCTATAAGTATCTAGACCTTGCTAGAGAACAAAAAAGCTATGGAACATGAAGGTGACGGTGATATCAATTGTAATTGGTGCACTTGGAACAATCTCCTAAAGATTGGTAAAGGGACTCGATGACTTGGAAATAAGAGGACAGTTGGAAACCACCCAGACAACAGTATTTTTAAGATCGGCCAGTATACTGAGAAGAGTTCTGGAGACTTGAGGAGACTTGCTATCCCTCAAACTCCAGCGGAAAGTCATCAGCTAACACTCGTCTGAAAAACTCTCAAAAAAGTTATAATAATATAAAAATTTGTCATCAAGTGGATTTTCCTGTCCCAGCGGACCACAAAGTGTAAATAAAAAAAAGCGTAAAGAGAGACAAATACGTGTTAACAAACTGAAAAAACTGTGGAACATGAGAGTGATGGTGATACCAATTGTAATTGGTGCACTAGGATCAGTCCTCAAAAGTTCAGAAAAGGGACTGGAAGAATTGGAAATCCGAGGAAGGATCGAGATCTTACAGATCGCACCACTGTTTAGATCAGATAGAATACTTAGAAGGTTCCTGGAAACCTTAGGAAACTTGCTGTCACTCAAACTCCTGTGAAAGACAAACAGTTAGAATTGGTGTGAAAAGCCCACAAGGGGTTAAATAATAATAATAATAATAATAATAATAGTAGTAATAACTTCTTGGACCTTGTCAGAGAACTAAAAAAAAAATTCGGAACATGAAAGTAACGGTGATGCCAATTGCAATTGGTGCACTCGGAAAATCTCCAAATGCTTAGTAAGGGGATGGGAAAGTTGGAAATCGGAGGACGAGTTAAGACCATCCAGACATTGCTAGGATCGCCCAGACATTGCTAGGATCGCCCAGACATTGCTAGGATCGCCCAGAATACTGAGTCGAGTCCCGGAGATTTGATGTCACTCAAACACAAGGGAAAGCCATCAGCTAATGCTGGTGTGAAAAACTTGCAAGGATTAATATGATAATAATAATAATAATAATAGTTGGAAATCAGAGGTAGAATTGCGATCATACAGACCATAACATTATTAACATCAGCTAGAATACTCTGAAAAGACCTGGAGATCTGAGGAAATTTGCTGTCACTCAGACTTCAGTGAAAAACAACCAGTTAAAACTCGGATACCCAATCATGCAGAAATTAAGCGAAATCTTCACAACTGTCGTAAGGAGTGAAATAATAATAATGATAATAATAATTATAATTATTATTTTACTCTTGACAAGTTTTTTTTCTTTCCACTAACTGAAGTCGGTGGTTTTCAGCTCCCAAAGAATCTTCGAAGTATTCGAGCCGATATCAGCAGTGTTTTGTAGTCTTGAGCGTCTCAATTCTATAGATTTCCAGGTTCTTGGAGATTGTTCCAAGGGCTTCAATGATGGTTCGTAATTCTGTCACCTTCATGTACGACATTTTTTTTTTGCTCTCTGGCACGGTTTAGGTATTTAGCCAGTTTTTCGCTTTCCTATATTTCAGCTCAGTGATCTGGCTGAAACAGCGAATTTTATCAGCTGACACGTTCGTTTCTTCTTGTCAAAGACGAAGTCAGGTTTTCTGGTCGAGATTGGGTGATCCATTTTTATTTTAAAACCCCAGGGAAATTTACTATTACTGGAGAGATGGTAAGGTAGTTGGTTGGTTGGTTGCTTTTTTATTGCATATCAACCCTTGTAGGTTATCTAATGTCAAAACTTGTTTCTACATATATTACATATATATGATTTATATATGAATAGTTTGTAGGTAACATTTTTTAATGGGCCAGAGTTCATTTGTTTGCACACAGTTAAGTGGCTTCAAGTATTGTTATTTAACACTAGTAATTCTATTCAACTTAAATGGTTTCAAGTCAAGTAAAGGATTAAACAGTTTTATTTGACCCATGGATGGAACCTTATCAGGTACTACGACAACGGATCTGAGTTGAACTGGGAGTAATGACAATGAAGAGCTACTTCAAATTTCTCAAAGTTTTAGGACTAGAGCCTCACACTCAGATGGTTGAGCGTCATATCCAGAACACTCATTGGTGGTGCAGAGATGAAGTGCGTGTATTCTACAGCCTTAGCCAACTGGGCTTAGTGGTAGTAGAGAATCTTATTAAAACAAACAAACAAACAAACAAACAGAAAAACCGAAAAGAAACAAAACCAAAACAAAACAAACGAAAAGAAAAGAAAAGAAAAGAAAAGAAAAGAAAAGAAAACCACAACCAAATATATCGAACTCGTTGCAGCCAGTGTATATATGTACACAATTCACATAGTCTCTCTCTCTCTCTCTCTCTCTCTCTCTTTCGTTCGCCCAGAATAATATTGATGTTCATGCATTTTCACTTACATATACCGATGCCTACGTGTAGCCAATCACGCAAATACTAAGCGAAATCTTTACTACTGTCATCTGAGCACTATTAACTGGATCAGATACATTTTCTTGCAAGTTAATCAGAGAATGATTAGATGCAACTATACTTTTCAGAATTACTTTTATCCCTTGTGTTTTAGAATATTAAAACACAAGGGATAAAAGTAATCCCGAAAAGTATAGTTGCATCTAATTATTTGCTGAATAAGAAAGATATACTTTAAAATGTATTTTCTAAACAAACAAACAAACAAACAAACAGCAACAAAATATCATGGGACAATTATTTTGTAATATACGATGTATCTTTTAAACGTCAGACCTTTGTAATTTATCTTTGTCGAAATTTTTTTAATAGAAATATTCTGTTTTAAAAAGGATTAAAAGAAATAAAAAAAAATGGACGTCGTTATTAAGGGTCATAATTTTCTCGCCTTTTCACGCGCACACACACACGCACGCATACACGATTCAATTGTCATTAGATATGAAAGCATTTAATTTCGGAACAGAAACGAATTTTCTGAGATATTGGCAGTACATTTTTAGGGAAAATTGCCAAGGGATATCCGAAAAGCCAGATACAGACATTTACTAATCTAAATGTCTATTACTTCATAAATATAGCATTGTGCATACGTTACCAGCACAACTATGCTACTTTTCCTCGTCGTCGCTATCGAGATTGATGCAATTGTCTCATCGGTACACGACATCATAAATACTCTCCCCAAACGTGGTATAAAGTCAATAGTTCCCCAGTCAATTGCTTTAGGCCCCAACGAGATGACACTTTCCGAGATCCCAACTTCTAGTGGACATTTCCAATAACTACCAGCGTTGGAAGATCCAAAGCAATATCACAGAGTTTGCACCCTCTGTCATCTTGACTCAAAGCATCAACACATGTAATGATACCAGCTGCAGAAGGCACTGTGCACGTTGGAGAAGCTTTGATTAAAGATGATAAACAGTCCAATTTCTTTGATATATTTGTGGAACTTTAGGTACCGAAGCCATTGGTCATTAAAACTATCAACCAGAACTTGGGATAGCGGAAAGGCGGTTGATTGTAGAACAATTGATTTGACGCCACGTACTTCGAGGATGTTATTTAGATACTCGTTACCGATGGGACAAGTGCCCGAGTTTGATGCCGAAGAATTGTAGTTCTGGTTATATATGCACAATATTTGATCTGTATACAAATAAACATGCTTGATTACTCAATGTTTGTACTTTACTGTTCGGATAACACTCTCAAAAAACAAATTCATAAGTATATATATATATATATATATATTGTAATACACTGAAACCAGGCATAACAATAAACTTGTATATATGATTAGATATAGTTTGGAATTGAATTATATTATATTTCATTTATACTAATTTTTTCATTATTATTATTATTATTATTATTATTATTATTATTATTATTATTATCCTAGCGAGTTTTTCACATCAACGTTAGCTGATGGTCTTTCACTGGAGTCTGAGTCACAACAAGTCTCTTCATGTCTTCAAGACTTTCCTCAGTATTCGAGCCGATATTGGCAATGCTGTTGTTTGTATGGTCTCGATTTCAAATTATGCCAGTTCCCTTTCCAAGCCTTTGAGGACTGTTGCGAGTGCACCAATTACAGCATTTTTAGCTCTCTAGCAAGGTCTGAACACTTGTCCCTCTTTTCACTTTCTTTGATTTTTACTCAGTGGTCCGCTGAGACAGCAAATTTCTCTTTTTTTTGTTACTTTCGCCATGTAGGGTCGTCTGGCCGGAATTTGGTGATCGTTTGTGTCACAAAATCCAAGTCAATTTTATGCGTCTCATTCTCTAGGACAGATTTTGGTTTATGCATACACCATTTGGTAGTGGGGTCAAATTTCAATTTCTTGCACAATTCCCAGTGGATCATCTTCCTCACCAGTCATGCTTAGTCTTGTACTCCTTTGTGCCAGTTTGCTATATTTACTTATTATGCAATTAATCCTTTCGTTTTTTTTACCTCATAAAGTACACTTATTATTCTGTTGCGTATTATCGATTTTCGGTTATTATTATTATTATTATTATTATTATTATTATTATTATTATTATTATTATTATTATATCGTTTCGACTGCCGTACATTCTAGCACTAAACTGCATCTGATAGTGAAGCTCTTGTTATGGAGATTTGGGGATTGTAGAGTATCCTTTCATTGCCATTACTTCCAGGTCCACTCTGATCTGGAGGGTTAGTACATATTAGGGTCTCATCTATAGATCAAATGGATTGGTTTAAAATTATTTATATTAGATAGGAACTCTTGATGCCATACAAACGTGAATTATTTGTATTAAGAATAATTACTTGACGCTATAATTGTTTTCTGACCAGCTGATTGGCATAAGGGTTTGAGTGTTTGCCATAGGTCCGGGAGACCGGGATTCAATCCTATGTCGAGTCATACCAAAGACTCAAAAAATGGTACTAGATGCCTCCTTGTTTAATACTCAGTATCATAAGGTACGGATCAAGGGTAAGTGGAGCAATCCCGGGAAAGGAATACCATCCTCCCCTATACCTCAGTGTAGTAGCTGTTGAAAAAAGAGCCTTCGGGTCACCCTCGACAACGTCGGCCAACTTAACTTCACTAAGGGTTATTATTAGTTACTTGAAACCATATAGCTATGTCAACCAACAGACTATTATTAAGCAAAAATAATTCTTTGAAACCCTATAACAATAAGTATTACATAGGAATACTTGAAACCATATAACTGTGTGCAAATTATTTAGATTCGATGGGAATACTCGATATCATATAACTGTGTGCGAAGATCTTTGAAGAAACAATTACATAAAAAACTAAATATAAATGTACAATGAACGCATTTACTAAACATCTTGGCATAAAATAAGCCTTGACGGGTTGACATGTTGTTAAAATCAATCAATCAGTGAAATCATACAACTGTGGGCAAATTATTTGTATTAGATAGGAATATTTAATATCATATAACTGTGTGCAAATAAATGACTATAATTACGTAACAACAGTCACTTGAAACTATATTATTGAGTAGATTAGATAGGAATACTTTAAACCATATTACTATATGCAAATTATTCGTATTTGATAGGAATACTTGATATCATGACTGTGTGCAAACAAATAAAAAAGTACCATAAAATGCAACGGAACATTAAAACCATGGTTATGATTACAATAAAAAACTTACAAATCAATTATATTTCGGCATTAAATAACTCGTCAGTACTTGATATGCCGTTATACAAATAACCCAGGCCGAATCTTTTAATAGTTATGATGTGGATCAAAACAATAACAAAGGAATCAAATTTTGGCATTAAATAACCCGCATGGAATTGATATGCCAGTGAATAAATAAACCAAACCAAATCTATGAATAGTTTTGATTATTATCTAAAAATTTAGATATGCATAAAAAAATTAAACATTAAATAACCTTAAGGATTCGATATGCCATTAAACAAATACTTACTTACCAAGATTTGCATAGATTTGGCACAAGGCTACAAGTATGGGCACTCAGTAAGAACCAAACTTACTAACAATGGTCTGCTTATCTAACTTGCTAACCATTACAGTACGTGAGGTATACATACTATTAAACAAATAAATAAATTAAACAAATCTATGAATAGTTATGATTATAATCCAAGGAAGCGAATCAAAAGTTCGAAATTAAATAGCCGATAAAGAATTGATATGACAATAAAAGAAATAAAGCAAACTAAATCAAACCGGAAGACTGAAATATTGCGAGAGAAAAATGAAGAAATTAGTTCAAATGAAACCAATCTAAAATGGCTACAAACTCGCTTAAAATCTTTCATTCTGGAAATCGATTAAATTTCAAACCCTTTTCTCGGTGGTTATCTAATTGTTTTATCTTTTCCTCTGTGAAGAACACAGAAAACGACGATTTTCCAGAATACTGGACAGGTTGCAGATACAGATCGGAAAGCTGAATTCCATACACATCTATCATGGTCCTCACCACCTGGTATGTAACAAGCTGGTCTTTATGCTAAGCTTAACAAAAAAAAAAAAAGAAAAAAAAAAGAAAAAAAAACGAAAAAAAACAAACACGCTTCTTTCACGCATCTCATTAAAAAACTTAGATAAAAAAAAAAGGGGACCGATTCTGTGGATCGTTTGAATATATACACTGAGAGTTTTAATAAGTTCAAAAACTAAGTCTACTTCGTTTATGACGATAACAAATCAATCTTGCACACACGCTGACACACGCTGACATATTTTGCACCGCACAGTGGACTAAATTGGCCGTTTCGTCGACATTTTGATGGAGCATCGCAAATTTGTTAAAAAAAGAAAAAGTGATAAACCGTACAATGGGCACGTGTTTATTGGTCAGAATTTAATCAGGAATTCATTTAAAAACTCTAAATAGTCCGATGTCGGAAAGATTTTGATAGTGATCAGATTTTTGATACACACGTAAAAGCACAAAAAACTCTATCTAAAACCAGACTTTAGAGGAATATTATAAGCACATGGCAGTATCCAACTAAATGAAATGAATTGCTATCACTTAGAATATTCTTTCTCATCTTTATTGTTATAGTCACAACATTTCGGCCGATATGTCCTTCGGCTTTCTTTCAGTGTCCCACCGTGAATTCGGCCGAAGGACATATCGGCTGAAAAGTTGTGAATATAACCATAAAGATGAGGCAAATAGTCCGAATATTCTAAGTGATAGCAATTATCAGGTTTCATCTTGGAAAATAAGACAAATAAATGAAATGAATACGCACAGTTTGACTCTGGTTTTTCCTTCAAACAATGGAATTTTATCTCTCTTATACCTGATATTTTTTATAGGAAATTAACTTTGGTGGCAAAATATTAGCAATTAAAAGAAAATTTTGATTATGAATATTTTCCAAATAGTCGAGACAGAACTAAATAAAGTTACTTTAAAGAGATAGAATGTTGATTCATGTTTTAAAATATATTCATATGTTCTATCTCGGTGTTTTTATATTTCCAATTATACAGGAAATAATTTCGGTGTTTTTTACCCTAAAAGTAGAGTTTTTTTTCGGGGGTTGGTATTACTTTAAAATCTGATTATAAAAAGTAAAATTTTATTGAAATAGTCATTAAAATATTTAAAAAAAACTTTCAGAAAATTTCTAGTAACCTTTGGGAAATTTTGTCTTCAGTAAACGTATACCTGAGCTAGAAAGAAATTTTAGGTATTGCTTCACAATTTCTATGATAAATTTGCACGCACAAATTTTACCCTTAAATTTTCGATAAAACTGTCAACTTCAAAACTCTTCCATAAAAAATGATAGAAACGAAATTTCTCTTTCGGTCTCTTTGTTTGATGGCATATCAACCTTTGTGGGTTATTTAATGCTGAAGCCATCCTAGTAGAATGACAGTAGTGGTGCTATTTAACCGATATCTGGGGGCAGATAAGGAGGTTCATACATTTTCCAGGGGCATTAGTCCGAAAGGGAGTGTAATAGCGTGACTAAAGTTCGAACTCGTTTACTACGATGTCACAGTTTAGTACGTCAGCCACTACGCTACGAAAACCCGAATCTTGAAGACATAAGCTTAGTGAGTAAACATGAAAACGAATGGTCGTGGGATGCGATTAGATAAGTTATTAAAAAACAAAAATAAACAAAAACAGTGATAGGTAAAAAGACGAGTTGACAGAGTTTAAAATATCGTCCTAAATCTCGGCTAAATTGCGGCTACATGTAATAAGATATACTTTATCACGCACCTCGGACTAAAAACACAAATTTACTAAAAATTGCCGAAATCACCAGACTCGATCGACCATCTAAGTAATGGCGGATTTGGGCGGGGGTGGGTGATGCTGTCCACGCGAGGCGAAAATGGGGTTCGGTATTCTGTGGGTCAAATAGATCTGTTTAAAATTAATTCAAATTCGATAAGACCGAGTGTAAAATAAAACAACACCCCGCAAAAAAAAAAAAAAAAAAAAATCTCCTAAAAAGCAATTACATATAAATATGAATGTACAATGAAAACGATTCCCTATCCTTTTGGCATAAAATAACCCTAGATGGGTTGACAGACCGTTAAAATCAATAAATCAACTTTAGTATCGATAGTAGTGTGGTTGATTATGTGATAATATTGACGACTTGAATGGTTTGTCTTCGTCTGTTTGTCTTATCTGAGTACCATAACCCACCGCCACAATTATTTGAGTGAGAGAGGAACACATTTATAGCAAAGTTAGTAAAGTTGGCGACCTTAGTCGAGGGTGACCCGAAGACTCCCTTTTCAATAGCTACTATACCGAGGTGTAAGGGATGGCGCCACTCCATTTCCTGGATTGCTCCATTTTACCCCTGATACGTACCTTATAATGCTGAGGGTTAAGCAAGGTGGTATCAAGTATCATTTTTGAGTCTTTGGTATAACTCGATATAGGTGAACATAAGGCCAATAACCCGGTTAAATGAAATGTAATATGGTTTAATATTTCCGCGTTCTAAACAATGTAAAACAATTCACAACAAATAGACAACAACATATTTATTTTTATCATTAAGGGTTTTCGGACTATTGTATTCATCTTTATTGTTATTTCCACAACGTTTTGGTCGATATGTCCTCCGGCCTTCTTCAGGTGTTTGTCGAACTCGGGAACCTTCACGGAACTTCGAACTACGTCCTTAAATGAATCCACGGGGGTCACCTGTTATGATTCCGTTATCCATAACTGGGTACAAGTGTTAAGTATTCCTGTATTGTTATTCGCCTGTGCCAGGATTGTCAATCCTGACAACAGAACAGGCGACCCCCGTGGATTCAATAAAGGACGTAGTTCGAAGTTCCGTGAAGGTTCCCGAGTTCGACAAATATCTGAAGTAGCGGCCATTAGAAGTATTATTTGGAAATCATGGGTGTAATCTCCACACTAGAATAGGAACGATCTACCCTCATAGACTGAACAATGGATTTAGTTTGATGTTCCCAGTAGGTTACAGATTATGACAGATATTTTCATAATATTGGAGCCTTTAATGACTGAAATCCTTCATCCGTGATCTTAGTAGCCTTGCCGAGGATTGCAAAATTGTAACTTTGATTTATTCTATAAAAATCACATTATCAATCATATAAAAACTTTGCCTCTCTTTTTTAGTTTTCTGGCAGGTGTAAAATGCTGCGATTGATGTATTTTAATGGCTTGTCAACCTGTCAGGAGTTATTTTATGCCTAGAGGTTAGGGATTCGCATTCTTTGTACTTTCATATTTAATTTTTTTTAGAGTTTTTTTTTTCTCATTTTTGATTCATTCTTTTTATCTATTGTAACTTTGCAATTACATCGAGGAGTGATTTTGAATTTTATTTATTACATAAAACTCATTAATTATACAAAACTTATATATATATATATATATATATATATATATATATATATAAAACAAAAGGCTTTGCCAGTTCTCGTAGTTTTCTGGTTGAATTTTGCTCCGCCACTGCATACGCATTGTCAGCACCAATAAAAGAAGCCCAAAACAAACAAACAAAAAGAAGGAAAAAACACAAAACAAAACAAAAAACTAAACAAAACCAAAATACGAAAAAACTCCAAAAAACAAAACAAAAAAAATCGAAACACCTAAAAGGAAACAAACAAACAAACAAACAAACAAAAGACAAACAATAGTAACAATAAAACAAAAAATTCTTTAAAATATCTTTTTGAATTAATCATCAAAATTGTATACCATATTCTATTTTATTTATACTCATTTAAAAGTCTCCTTAATCAGTTCGATGTCGAATCCCATTACTAGAAGGGTTACCCGGTATTGTTCGGGTGAATGGAATAACATCACTTATAAAAGTCTAGTAAGAGATATCATCTATAATATTTTTCTTCTCTATTAATTAATTAATTTCATCTATTCTATTTTTACTTAGAAATGAATCTTGGCCAAAAAATCTATATTGAAAGAGAGTTTCATCTTATTGCTCAACAAATAAAATGTAGATAAGAAGGCATTTAAGAATTTTGTGTTTATTTCTTTTTTTTTCAATAGCTTTCTTATAAAAGTTATACACGAAAACATTTATTATATACATCAAAATAACTATGCAAAGATAGACTGAAATTAGAAAAAATGAAAAATTTTACAATTAAAATAAAAAAACAAAAACAAAAATAAAAACCTAATAAAAATAGCAGAAGACAAAAAATAAATTAATAAATAAATAAATAAATAAAACCACACACACACACACACACACACACACACACACACACACACACACACACACAAAACGAATAGAAAATAAAGAAGCAAAAACAAACAAACAAGCAACAAAACAAACGAAAAAAAAATAACTTAATATTTAAGCAAATATTTTCTCAGAGCACAAAAACCTCTAGAGTAGATTTTGATAAAAAAAAGAAGCAGTTTAAAGTTTTTCAAAATAAAATAAAATAATAGACAATTAATTTAAATCTATTTTTCATTTTACGATTCAGAGTAGATCTTCTAAGGAGTGTCCCTTAAAGTATTTTTTTAATGATTTAAATTCCCTGAGGTCTTAGAAATATGAATATTTTCTCATGTAAAAATATCTTTTTTTGTAAGTTCTTCGTTTAAGGACATATCAACCTTTATGGGTTATTTAATGGCAAAGCTACCTTTGAGAAGGACAGAAGTGGCACTATAGTTGGGGGATAAGGGAATTCTTGCATTTCCCACTTGTAAAGTAAAGTAAAGTAAAGCTGGCGACCGTAGTCGAGGGCGATCAGAAGGCTCCCTTTTTAATAGCTACAACATTGAGGTGTAGGGTAGGGCGCTACTCCTTTCCCTGGATTGCTCCACTTTACCCTAGATACGTACCTTATATTACTGAGTGTTAAGCAAGGGGGTATCAAGTACCATTTTTAAAGTCTTTGGTATGACGCACCTGGGATTGAACCCCAGTCTCCCGGACCATTGGCGAACAGTCAACCCACCAGGCCAATGAGCCGGTTAAGTAGTGTATAAAGTAAACGCAATTGTACGACTGGAGTTCTAACTCGATTACTTTGATGTCGTTGTCCAGTACGTTTGCCACTGTGTCACGGGGACTCCATCTATTTCATCTTGGAAAATTATATGAAGTCAGGGAGTAGCAGCCTTAGAAATAAATTTTTACAAAGTTAAAAAGTTAAAAAATAATAACCGTATTTGACGGCATATAAGGCGCATTTTTTTTTACTAAAAATATCTTTTAAAATTCTCCTGCGTTTTATATGCCATATGTAAGTATAAAATTCGCGATTGTCGGCCGAAATTAGCTACCTGGCAACTCCTATTAGCTTAGAGTTTAGAGTAACTTTCATATACCGATTGTCATTATTTAAATGGCTATTATGCAGATTAAAAGTGTTATCATTGATAATATTCATTATATTAATTTCATCACGTTTAATATTAATATATTTTTTTTTCTTGATTTGCCCTGCTGGAATTGGGGTCCAGCTGATACACCCGTTTGTCTTATATACCGTTAAATACGATACATTCATTACGAAATAAAGTTTATCGCTTTGTGCCTGAGGTACCCCCAAAAGAGGAAAACCAAGGGTATCAAGCATTTTTTATGGAGGCCACACATGCATCTCGATTCGTGTCTGGCCCCGCCCTATTAAAATGTCGAATCTGGCCTTGTGCAAGATTGAATAATTTCTGAAAACGAAATTAACAATTGATACAATGATAAAGAAAATACTTATTATTAAAATAAAAAAGAAACACTTACGCTATTACTTAGAAAATTATGTGATTATTAAGAAAAGAAAGATAGTTTTTCCCAGTCGGCAGGGGCTGTAGATTACTCCGACTGCACCTCTACGGAGAGGTAAGACCCCCCCCCAAGTGTATTCTGGATATGACATAAAACAATTTGATGGTAAGGTTCTAGTAATGTTGGAGCTCTGGAGAACACGGAGTACCCCTTCATTCCCAACGCTCCCAGATCCACTCTGGCCTGGAGTGATAGCTCCTGATTGGGCCCTATCTATCGGTCAAATAGAACTAAACCGCGTATTTATGCTAAACTGAATAACTTGAAATAGAACTGTTTTGATATTTAAACTGCGTACTTATGCTAAACTGATTTCTTTGAAAGAGAACTGTTTTGACATTTAACTGTGTGTAAACAAAAACTATACTTATACTAAACTGAATTGTTTGAATTAGAACTGTTTTACTAAATTGAATAACTTGAAATAGAAACGTTTTTGACAATTAAACTGTGTACTCGTGCTAAACTGAATTGTTTGAAATAGAACTAATTATTTGTATAAAAATGGATTTGACATTAAATAATCTACAAAGGTTGATATGCCATAAAACCCAAACAACCAAGTCAAACCAGATAGTTATTTGGTAGAATTCCTCGTATTGTAGTGGATAACTTGTTGGACTGCAGCCGCGAAGTAAGCGAGTTCGAACTTCAGTCGAGCAATTACATTCACTTTCGGACTAATACTCTTGGAAAAGGTATGAACCCCCCATATTTCCTCCAGCTATGGGTTAAATAGTATAACTACTGTTCTTCTAAAAGGATGACTTTGGCATTAAATAACCCACGAAGGTTGATATGCCGTTAAAAGCAAAAACAAAAAAGAATCAAACCAAACAAAACCAATCATTATTAAAAAAATGTGCTATTATTAAAAGAATTATATGGTTATTAAAAAATACTGACAAGAAGAAATAATTATGTCATCATTAACAAATGAAATATAAATATTTAAAAACAATTACTGACAGTTTAAAAAACAACAACAAATATTTAAAAAGATTCTTTCAACTCCCATCAATTTTTTTTAAACACAGAAGATAAAAAAACAAAACAAAACAAAAAAAAAAAAAAACAGGAATAATAATCGTCATTATTTTATAGTAATTTTTTACAAATTTATTTATGTTCAAAAAAGAGACCGTTTTTAAATTTCTTTTTCTTCATTGATATCCCTTACACATACACCCACGCACTCCAACACATATGTATATATTCATTATATATATATGTTTAACTTATACGTACGCATGTCTGTACATAAATGCTGCCAGCGATCAAAAATTAAAAGTGTATTTTATTCCCCATTTTTTCACAATTCTTTTATTGTCCCTGTCTGCATCAGTCTAACACTTTGTCGTTATAAACCTTGTCCTTCTCGCGAATCGGTAACATTGACCTTATTTCAAATAGAATTACCCACCCTTAAAAAGTTAACTTGATTTAAATAAGATGAATATATTTACAACTTACTTCACAAAACCAAATCTTCAATTTTTTCATTCAAGTAATTTTTTTGTTATTGTATGGTTATATTTAATTTATTTTTTTATCAACTTTCTATGCTGTTAATTCACCAAATTTTAAAACAGAAATAAAAATCAACACTGATTTTATTCATAGTTTAATTATTGTGCATGTAAGCTAGTATATATATATATATATATATATATATATATATATAATGAAAACAGGACAAGAGATTCTGTCTAGTAATCTTTTATTCAATTAAGAATGTTACTACTCGTTTACTTGACAAGCGGAAATGTACAGCTTTTATAGCTTGGATTATCAAAGAGGAGATAATCCATATTCACAACAATATATATATATATATATATATATATATATATACATATATATATATATATGAAATATGAAAAAAAGAAAAATTATCAGATGATGTATTATATATTTGAAATGTGTCAATGTTTCTGATTTATAATGATCTTCAATGAATGTGCCAAAAAATCGACTGTACAGGAATGACACAAAACTGCATCGGATAGTAAGACTCCAATTTTGGAGATTCGGGGAGAGTGAAGAACACCTTCATTGCTATTACTTCCAGATCCACTCTGACCCGTTGTGGTAGTACTTGTTAGGGTCTCGTCAATGAGTTAAATAGATATGTTTAAAAATATAAAAAAACTAAAAAAAAAACAAACAAAAAAATAGTTGTTCGTAAGAAACAACGACACAAAAATTTAAATAGGAAAGTACAATGAATGCAATTCCCTTTCTCTGGCCATGAAATAACCCTAGACCGTTTGACACATCGTACATTGTTAAAATAAATAAATCAATAATCAATTAATTCTCTATACTCTTTTCTTGCAAAAAAAGAAAAAAATCTTCTCATAAAATATTACATACAATCAGAAAACTTTTGAAAAAGTTAAGTTCATAAGTATATCATATATTATTATATTACGTGTATGTTGGTTGGTTGTATTTTACGGCATATCAACCCTTGTAGATTATTTAATACCGAATTTGTTTGTACATATATATTAAATATATGATTTGTAAACGAATAGTCAGTTGGTAACAATTCTTGAACGAGCTCATTTGTTTGCACACAGTTAAATAATTTTAAGTATTGTTATCTAACACTAATACATTTATTTGCACACAGTTAAATTGTTTTAAGTCTTGTAAATGATTAAACAGTTTCATATGACCTATTTATGGAACCCTAACACTTACTACTACTCCGGGTCAGAGTGGATTTGGGAGTAATGGCAATGAAATGGTATTCTACATTCTCAAGAACATCAGGACTGTAGCCTCACTATCAGATGGGATTAGTGTGCAGGACAATCGTTGTGGGGTCTTATCCCTTTACAGAGATGCTGTTGGTGTATTCAAAAGCCTCAGGCGACTGGGTTGTATTAAGTAATTATGAGTAAGATTTTTTCTTGCTTTTTTATTGTAGGTGTTTCGGTTGGCTGGATAATGGATGACAACGAAGAAACACAAGTGGATCCGCTGGCTGGTGAGCAACATGTTAAGGAACTGTGGAAATGTTTGGGCATCGGTGAGAATGGCTACCTCACCGTGTCCGAACTGGGGAGAGTCTGCCGACATATTGGAATGGAAGAGATGAAAGACTGGGTAAGTTGCTAATGAAACAAACAAAAATTTTGTAACAAACCAGGGCACTTGACCACAGAGTAATAGTCTTAGACCTAATCTCGAAGACCATTGCTAGTGATATTGATCCTCGTCGGATGTCGCACTATTACGGCTTTGTGCCAGGCTAAACAATGCTTAGCGACAAATATATAATTAAACATCCCTCTTGTCATACTCGTAAAACGTTGCCTTGATTTTCCGACTAAATTTGACTTTGTCATCTTGTCAGTTAAGTAGAATCTAAGATAAAAGATTTAAAGTTTTTTTTATTGAGTTATTGTACATTGACTTCACACGTTTCACATTCACTCCATGAAGCCCTGAACTATGTAAGATGGTGATAGACGAACCGTATAACCGATGGAGTCGTCTAATATACCTATCATTTCCCTTCCATACAATCTCTCAGTTTTACTTGGCGATGTCCATATCTTCTTTAAGTAACATGCGACAGGTTGTACTCGGTAATATTGTACCAACTGAGAAACGATCCTTGATCTGACTTATCAAACATTCAAGTTGGATTGCGTTTATAAAACTGAAGGGTTCCTACTACGCTGCAATTTAATCATAGCAAAGTAGAATTAGATCATGCCTTTGTCAAATGCATTTGGGAGATTTTATTTTCGTTAATCGTAAGGTTACTCACACCTCTCCTATAGAAACACTAATCTGATTCTGAATGTCAAATTCTTTGTAAGCGGTTAACATTCAAGATTTTAAAGTATTGGTTTAATCAATAACCTCCCCCACTCTGAAAACAAAACAGTTAATACTGTTTAGTGGTCGCTCTGTTGGTAGATTATCTCATGTACACCCTGATTAAAATCTGCTACCAGTTTAATAACAGCTACACAAGCAATTTACATAAACCAGATGAAAATAGTGTGATTAAAAAATTTTGCAATATTTTAGTAACAAGAGGCACAGTTTGGCAGTTCTGGATGCTTTTGATAAGATTGTGACGGTGACGAATCCACACTAGACTGTGAGAGGCCAAGATTGTCTGATACGCTCTGTGTGCTTCTCGATGGATTTGCCTCTATGGCTTGGAGAACGGCCTCGGAATCCACAGTTTTAGGCCTACCTGATCTGGACTGATCGTCGAGCTTCTTGCAACTCGAGCGAAATTTCTTCAACCATCTGGTCCCTGTACTGTGATCAACTGAGCCCTTACCGTTCGTACAAAAAATGTTTTTGGTTGTTTCTGCGGTGTTTGAATTCGTAAAGCATAAGTTCCTGAAGTCGACTACGTTGTTCGTTCATCTGTGTGGTTTTCAAATCACATACACAGTAAAGCAATGAGCAATGTTCCAGCGCACCAACTACCACGATACCACCAACTACGTCTTGAACTACTTCGGTCACGTGAGATACGCTCCGCAAACAAATATATACCAAAATATTGCAAAACTTTTGACTCACCCAAATATATTTAATTATTCCCTCCTCAGGGTTAGTTGTCATTATCTTAGTTGGGAACAAAGTTAGAGGTATGGGTCGCCCAGTAAGAACCGAACTTACCTACAATGGCCTGCTAGTCGAGCTTGTTAACCATACTTCTAGCTATGGGTTAAATAGTACCCCAACTGTTATTCTACAAGGATTGTTTTGGCATTAAATAACCCACGGAGGTTGATATGCCATTAAACAAAGAACGTGAAACCCAAACCATATTTCAGTGATTTAGCAGGAACCGATGCTTTCAGTGTGACTTGATTGGGACTGATAGACAATCATTAATGTTATTTCCTTTGGCTCAAGGCTACAAATATTGAGCATCCAATGAAGAATCCATTGTAGTAGTAGGAGCGTATTAACAGTTGCTCTACTGCTTGACGTCCCTTGTAGTTATTCAATAAGATCAGTTGGTCTGACACGGGGCCACACTAATGGAGTACTCACTACGGTAGGCGCAGAAATATAGTTAGATCCTAAGATTAGTTAGATAGAAATATAGTTAGATCCTAAGATTAGTCTAGCAGAAGGTCACAGATGTGGTGTACTTAGTAAGGATCGACCTCATTACTGGGTTCACGAGACGAACTTGCTAATCATTGTTCCGTGTCAGGCATCCTGATATATTACTGGATGTCAAAGAATGAAACCAACTCGAGAATACGCAGTTTTTTTTTAATGGCATATAAACCTTGTTTGGTTATTTAATGCCAAATCCATCCTTCTAGAAGAACAGGAATGGTACTATTTAACCCATAGCTGGGAGGATAAGAGGGTTCATACCTTCCCCCAAGGGTATTTGTTCGAAAATGAACGTAATAGCACGACTGGAGTGCGAATTCGCTTACTACGATTCCGCAGTCCAGCGCTTTAACCAATACACCACACCCAACTCTAGAACTACACTTAAATGTAATCAGTACTTGATAAACTAGCGAGTATTGTGGTCATTCATATTTCGACGTCTATTCACATCTTCCTCGAACATTGTGGATTTAAATAAAGAATACTCACATTTAAATAGAAAGTAATGGATGAGAAGAATAAAAAAGAACAAGACTAATTGAGAGATGATAAATAGTTACAAAAGATTGTTGATGCAAAGTGGTCAATGATAACAGCAGGAATAAATTCTCTGATCAGGTACTTTATCTCGCTTTGCCACACCCCAGTTCAAGAACAAGATGGTTCTTTGGAAGAATTTAGTAAATTGTCAGTTGTATATAAGAATTATATATATTTCTTAGAATTTACTCATCATTGCACAGTTAGGCATACAAACCTCTGATTGCTTATAGTACATGCCATTCCTAAGTGGTTACCCATCTATGTATTGGACAGGCTCATTACTGCTCAACTTTAGCGAAATTTCAACGTAGTCGTTATTTATTACATTTTACTTTTACCGGGCAAATAATGAGTTGAGTGTTCGCTAATGGTCCGGGAGATCGGGGTTCACTCCCAGGTCAAGTCATACCAAAGCCTCAAAAAATGGTACTTGGTGCCGCCTTGCTTAACGCTCAGCATTATAAGGTAAGGATCAAGAGTAAAGTGGAGCAATCCAGGGAATGGAGTAGCGCCCTCCCCCTACACCTCGGTGTAGTAGCTATTAAAAAGAGAGCCTTCAGGTCGCACTCGACTGAGGTCGCAAACTTTACTTTTCCTCAGTCTGACACGCAGGCCTCTTAGTGTATATGCTATTCCTAAGTGGTCACCCATCTCTCTACTGAACAGGCTCATCACTACTTAACTTGGGTTATGTGTACATAGAGAAATTTTTTAATCATAATAATAACATATATATATCAGCAGCTTTACGGTCACCTACCTCCCATCTCTAAAACCATTCAAATCAGACGAATAATACATGCAGGGCACTGCTGGAGAAGTAAGGACGAACTCATAAGTGACGTTCTCCTATGGGCTCCTTCTCACCTACAAACGAGAATTGGACGTCGAGCTAGAACTTATCTACAGCAGCTTTGTACAGACACTGGATGTCGTCTACATGACCTGCTGAATACGATGGACGATAGAGACGAATGGAGAGGGAGAATCAGGGAAATCCGTGGTCGCAGCAGGACATGATGATATATATATATATATATAATTCTATGACATAAGATCAATTTGTTATGCGGAATATAAATGGTTTGATTTTGAAGTTTTCCTTCTTCTAGACTAGTTGCCTTACCAAGATAAACGAGACCAGTCTGTCGTACTATTTCCCCCATAGCTGCAGGAACGGATGGTTTCATGCCTTTTCGGAGAATATTAGCGCGAATTGAGATTCAATCAGCCTCGTTCAAAAATTGAACTCAGCTAGCCGATTGCATTTATTACGACGATTATCGTAACGCTAAGTACGTCTTCTTGAATATATATATATATATATATATAAAGATGCGATAGGTAAGTTTGTTATAAAATGTTTGTATACTAGTTATATGGACTATACGTCAGTCGTATAAAAGTTTGGCAAACAAAAAACCTATATCAGTTTGAAACTTACACATTATAATGTTTTTTTTAACCATAGGAAGTTAGTCAACTTTTCGATCAATTAGATGCCGACGGAGATGGGCAAGTGACATTCGATGAATTCCTTAACGAGATGTTTCAATATTCGGCGCCGACGTTGGACGAGAATGTGACCTCCCCTCAACTGCAGTCGACCTGTTTACCGTGCTCCTCGTCTCAGTCCACCTCTACCCAGGTATCGCGTACAAAGTCTCGGCGTCGACGTTCCTTCATTAGAAAGACCGGAATGTCACACCACGAGTCTTTCTTCCTTTCACAAGGGGAAACCTCCCACTCTTTCACAACGCTGGACGTTAACAACAAAGGGTAAGGTCCTTCATTTTTCTTTTTTTGTAGAGAAATTATATTGTTTCTCTATGTCGTGCATAAGTGTTCGCTGGATTTTCTGGTCATGGTAATTCAATTCACAAAGGGTTAGGTTCTTCATTATCATTCTCTCTGTCCCAATAATTTCATATTCACTCCTACACACTTTTTTCGAAGGTATCGGGTTTGATTTTGTTTCTTTGTTTAATGGCATATCAACATTCGTGGGTTATTTAATACTGATACGATGAATCGACTGGTCATGTCAAGTCTAAGCACCTATTTGATTGTCCCGATCTTACACTCGGTAGCATTTACCTTTTACCTGCTGTCTGGTACCTTTTACAAATTACCCTTTATTTTTTACCGAGGAAGTCCTCGAAGCGTCATGGCTAAAAGTGCTGGACTATTCGATATCCAGTCGCGCTATAATAGACTAATACTCTTGGGAAAGGTACGGAGCTCCTTGCCTCGTTGTAAGCGAGTTCGATATCCAGTCGCGCTATAATGGACTAATACCCTTGGGAAAGGTACGGAGCTCCTTACCTCGTTGTAAGCGAGTTCGATATCCAGTCGTGCTATAATGGACTAATACCCTTGGGAAAGATACAGACCCCCTTACCCAGTGATAAAATATAAAAAAAATATAAACTGGTTCTCTCATTACTACAGTCTCTCGCAACAAACCATGCTGACTGGACCAATATAAGCGCAAAGGTTGATCTTTGGGTTGCTAAATGCAGTTGTCTAACAAGAGAAATTATTCATTCTAGTTATTTTCCCAACTTCAAAAAATGTTTCAATAACTAAAAAATCGAGAATTCCTGTTTTAAGCTAACAACCGGTTCTAGGAAATGAGGAAATTCCAAGAACAGGCTACCGTCTGAATCCTATCACTGCCTTATCCTCTTTCAGGTATTGGTTAAATAGCATCACTGTTACTTGGCTACAAATATGGTTTTTTCATAAAATAACCCACGAAGGTTGATATTCCATTAAACAAAGAAACCAAAACCAAACTAATTTACCGTTTTACTTTAATGAATAAATAAAAAAATAAAAAATAAAAAGGTAAAATACGATCGATAGGAGGTATGGATAAATACTGTAATTATTTGTGTATAACATGCACCCTTAACCTGATCTAATCAATCAGCTGGTCATGTCAAACCCTAGCGCCTATATGATTGTCCCGGCCATATTCTGAAAATTGCTCTTGTGGTCAACAAGTAGGCAAATCTATTTTATTTTAAAGATGCGAGAAGGTGGCGACTGAAAGTCAAGTGCGCTGGTATTTGTCATATGCCCGACCAAGTGTATGAGTGTGGTACAAGGCCGTTTTTTAGGTGGGTAAGGTCGCAGGGTCGTAGCCCAGACATATCCAGCCGTCGCAAAAATGCCTCGGGCCCCGTCGGCATTCCCCTAAAGAGCCGCGTCTCAGGCGCCAGGCGATAAAACCAACCCCTCCGAAGGGGGTTAAAGCCTGGGGAGACGCCCCCCCACCGGTATCTCCAGAGGTATCTCCATTGATGAGGCACACCCGACCAGAACCGTGCAGTGTACAACACGGCCGGCCAAAGTGTGACCCAACAATGGGAGAGGCGCACTAACGATGATTGGTACACTTGACTGAGAGTCAAGTGCGCTGAGGTTGAAATACTTAAAACGATCTAAACTGTGTGCAAACAAGTGATTAACATTAAATAGAATTATCAGATAATTTGGTTTGGTTGGGTTGGGTTTTATGGAATATCTACTCTTGTAGGTTATCTAATGCCAAATCCTGTTTGTATATATGTATATATATATATACATTGTACATTGTATATATATTGAATATATAGGATTTTTTAATACATTTTGTAGATAAAATTTTTAAACGAGCCTGAATTCATTTTGTTTGCACTTAGTAAATGGTTTCAATTATTGCTATCCAATACTAATCCTTCTATCTAATATTAATCATTTATTTTCCCACAGTGAAGTGGTTACAAGTATTGCTATTTAACACTATCTATTGAACACTGTTAATTCATTGGCACATGATAAAGTGGTTCAAAGTATTTCTATGTATCCCTAACAATTGAATTAAACATCAACCATTTGCTTACATTCAAATAAATGATAAGAGTTCTATTATTAACAATTCAATTTAACATAAGTCATTTCTTAGCACAGAGTTTAAATGGTCAAACAGTTCTATTTGGCCGATAGATATTTTATTTAAAACAAATGCCAAAACTAAAAAAAAAAATTTTCTTTTCTTATACTGTCTGTTACTTCACCACCTATCACAGTGTTTCTAATTTTTTGACAGATGTATCAAGGGAGAAGATTTAGTAGAATTGTGGGAGAGTTACGGAATTTCCAACGCTATAGACATCCTCAAGGTAAGCTGAAAATGTTTTTTTTTTGCTGTTATTTACGAATACCAATTATAACGAAGTGACGATTTGTTTCAATGTCTGCAGTTTTAATTTATTTTTACTTGAGCAAAGCCGTGCAACGCGAGGTGAATTCGCTAATCTTTTTTTTTTCATAACTTCCTTAATTGAGTTTTCTTGAATTCTGTACACAGAAATACTAATTCATCTAAAGTTTATTATGATTGATCAAAACTTTCAATCGAATTGTCAGGTTCGATTTGGAAGGCAAGGCTCAGTTAAAAAGAATAGATACCATAGGTTTGACTTACCTAGGTTTTTTCGTTTGATTTGTGTCGGCCATATTTTACTTGTAATTCATAATTCATCTTTTACCTTAGAATACTTAAATATTACGTCTTTCATATTACTTTCTGCCAAATGCATGTTAACAATTACTTCATAACAGATTCGAGTAATACGTGTTACCTATTATAACCTTTTACCGCGGTCTACCTGGAGTTTGCGTCGGGTGGGTGTTATTGTGCTAACCACCTGGTCCTTGGGGTCTTCCTCCATGGCAATGTCTTGGTGACTGAGGCGGTTCAAAAATAGAGAATACCGACAGGATCAAACATTTTTTTGTGATGGCTGCGCATCATTCTTGATTCGTGAGTGCCCCCCGCACTATAAAATGACCTTGTGTTAAGTCAAATCTGGAGGTAGGTCGAATAAATAGCTTACCTGTTATAACTTTTAACTATTATCGTTTACTCTTTACTTGGTATCTTTTATCTTTTACCTGATATATGGTCCATTTTACCTGATATATGGCCCATTTTACCTGATATATGGTCCATTTTACCGACTATTTGGTGCGTGCTATCTAATATCTTCACCTGCTAATATCTTTTACCTGGTATCTAGTATCTTTTATCTGATATCTGGTCCCTTTTTTATGATATCTGGTCCCTTTTACCTGCTATCTGGTACCTTTTATCAAGTCCTTTTTACCTGGTATACGTTCCCTTTTACCTGATATATTGTACCTTTTACTTGCTATCTGGTACCTTACACCTGCTATCTAATACCTTTTACCCAGTATCTTTTACCTTCTGCCAAGTACCTTTTACCAGGTATCTGGTCCCTTTTACTTGGCATAATTTCCCTTTTACCTTCTATCTAATATCTTATACCTTGTATATTTTAACTTATCCTTGGTGCCAGGTACCTTTTACCTGGTACCTTTTACCTGGTATCTTTCACCATTTACCTGGGATCTGGCACCTTTTACCTGATATCTGATACCTTTTACCTTGTACCTTTTACCTAGTATCTAGTAGCTTTTACCTGGTATCTGGTACCTTTTACTATGTACCTTTTACCTGGTACCTTTTATTTGGTAACTAGTACCTTTTACCTGGTATCTATTACCTTTTACACATCGCCCTTTACTTTTAACTTTTTGACTTTTTTATTTATTTATCCATTCACTGTAGATGACTGAGTCATTAAGAGATTAAAAAAAACCTTATAAAATTTCCCCTAACAGAATAAGCTGCTTTATACAGGGTGTGACAGATATACCTCTCATATTTTAAACGGTGACCTGTGGGGTGTAAGTGAACTTAAGTAAGTGGTAATGATAGCTCTATCTAGCGAATGTCTTACTATTTTTTTCAAAGACGGTCAGCTATGATCATAGCTTTGACAGATGCACATCGTGTGTTTACAGTTGAAAATTTTTTAAGACTTGTGAATATGTAATTGTAACATAGACAGCTTTTCATGTCAATTTTATGTTACGTCAGAATGATACTATTCCAGATAGAATATTCAAATCATAGTAGTATCAATTTTCTATCGGGAACAGCATCATACTGACTTAACATAAAATTAGCATGAAAATATGTCTGTATAACAAATATAGAGTCTCAAGTCTTAAAAAAACGCTTCATACTGAACCACACAGGTGACAGTTTAAAATGAGAGAAGTATTTCTGTCATATAGACTGACACACTGCCAACTGCGCTACCAAGACCTGTCCATATATATAGATAAAGATTCACTCTAAATAAAGACAAGTTAGTCATTATTCAGTTAAGGGTTATAATGATATAGCAATGGGATGTTGTGCAGGATTGGATGGTCTTATCTGTGGGCCACCTCTTCATTGTCATTACTCCCAGGTCCACTCTGACCCAGAGTTGTTGTACTTGTTAGAGTCACATATATCGGTCAAATAGAGACCGCCTCATTGGCCTTGAGGATTGAGTGTTCGCCAATAGTCCGGGAGACCGGGGTTCAATCTTATATATCACAGGACTTTCTGAGAAGTTCATTTTTGCCTAGTATTACAGGATTGCGCGAAACGCGAAACTGGATGAAACTCGAGCATATGAGATATTTACACTGTGGTGCTCGGAGTGTAATGGTTATTGTCGTAGGAAATGGACACGGCGACCCGAGTTAAAATCCTGGACGAATCTGTTTGCATTTCACATAGCTCTAATACCCCTGTGAAAAGTATGAATCCGACTTTCTCTAGCCTTGGGTAAATAGTTGGGCATACTGGACTCTTTAACCTTAATATGGCAACCAGTGTAGGAGAAGAAAAACTCTAATTCAAACCTGTTAAACCCCGCTAAAAATTGGTTTTGTATCACATCCTCCTCGTGGCGGAGGTGTTGGTAAACACATATACAATATTTAAACACACAATGTTTGTATGATGCTACCCCTTAATATTAGGCTAAAATTTAGATCTCAGAACGTTGCATAATATTCGAGTGTAATTGTAATTACAAGGTAATTGTAAATTGTCTTAGAAATAGTTACTTGTAGCTATGATTGTTTACTAAGGTTTGTTATTAGTTACTTAAAACCATTTAGTAACTGGAGAAGAAGGTCATCTTCTCGATTCGTTGAAAGTACCCTGGGGGCATGCATGACCTCTCAGTTGAAGTATATCTTCGCTAACCCTGTTGTGTGTATTACAAATGAATCAGCTGTCTTTTTCAAATCTGTTGCAGACCCACATACTTTGTCTCTAAATTGATTCTGTAGCGTTACCGCTAACAAGTCGAAAGTTGAAACGCTACCTGACTGTGATGAAAAGAAATCAAACAATACAACACGCTTTCTGTTGGCTCACTTGATACGAAATTTTATTGCTTGGAAAAAATTCTAGCAGTAAGCAAAAAGAGAGAGAAATACACGTCAGGCGATTTAGATAGACAGAATATTCAGTCGGAGACTTAAAGTGTTTTTCGTCATTTCTCCACTGACCCTCCGCTCCCTGTGCACATCCGACCTCCACCGTCGCACCCCCCCGGTGGGGCTCTTCATCATCTTTCCTCTCCAACCCTGTCTGGTCTGCGAACTGCCCCTTGGCGTCTTCGAATCTCTTTCTCATATAACTTCTTAAAATTATCCCTTACCTAATCCCTTAATCACACGTCCTCACTCCCTTTAGTGGCACATCATTGCTAAATATTAATTGATATCTACCTAATTGTTTATTTTAGAACAGCTGATTCTAAAATAAAGTGTCTATCTTTAGAATTTGCTTATCCTGATATGATCGACACGTTTACGCAAAACAAAACTTACTCGAGCCTTGATCTTTACAAATCGAAACCCTTCAACTTCGAACTCCAAGTTTAGCTCGTAAAAGAATTCATTATTATAATGATTAACTAAAATCCCCAATTATTTTATAATAGGAGTTATCTGTAGATAGCTACTGAAGCACTTTTGTAAAATGAGTCTTCGATAGTTTTCTGCCATGGGATCATATATGATTAGCAGGCCTGGCTTTGAATTGACAGACCTTCTTCAGATATTATATGTTCAGACTTTCAAGTACCCGGGACGATGGTCAATTCCTGCTTCTGACGTGCTCGTTTCAAACTGTATATTCGATTCCACGTGCTTCAAACGCTTTGCAGCTTTCGTGGATTTACATCCTCTTCATTATGTATATATGTATGTATCTAGGGATTTATAATGTATGTATGTACGTGGTGAATTCAATAGGTTTCCAGACTTTTGTTGTACAGGCATTTAAAATTATCGTAGACTCTTGAAAATTCACTAACGGCTGGAGAAGAAACTGGATGGCAATTACACAAGAATGCTGCGTGCAATCCTGAACAAGTCCTGGCAGCAGCACCCCACAAGACACCAACTGTACGGCCACCTGCCCCCTATCACGAAAACTATTCAAGTTAGACGAACCAGACATGCAGGACACTGCTGGAGAAGCAGAGATGAACTCATAAGAGATGTACTCTTATGGATCCCCACACATGGCCGCGCAAAAGCAGGACGACCAGCTCGAACGTACATTCAGCAGCTATGTGAGGATAGAGGCTGTTGTCCTGAAGACCTACCTAGGGCGATGAACGATAGGGAGGAGTGGCGAGAGAGGGTCAGGGATATCCGTGCTACCAGCGCGATATGATGATGATGATGATTGCTATACATCTTATGAGATGACTGACCAATTTTTATGATTTCAGGTTCAAATCAACAGCTACAGCAGCAATTGGAATGCACTCTACTAAAGCCTGATTGTCACAGCTGGTGAATTTCAAAAAATGCAATCTGACACTTTAGAAGAACGATATGCAATAAAATTCTGTTTTAAATTTTGGAAAAAATGCCACAGAAATGTATGGAATGCTTCAGACTGCTTTTCGACCATCTTGCGTGAATCGAGCATCAGTTTTTGAGTGGCATAAGAGATTCCAGGATGACTGGGAGTCTATGAGGGATGATGAGAGGTGTGGGAGGAGTAAGGAAGTCAATACACCAGAGTTGATTGGCCAAACAGTTAGGGTTAGGGTTACTATGATGAGGTTTTAAGGGAATTCAGGAAGAGATTCCGTCGGAAGAGGCCAGCATTCTTCAAATCGGGTCAGTGGCATTTCCACCTGGACACCAGTCCACAACTCCATCTTTGTCACAGACTATTTGACAGAGATGAGCATCAAGACAGTTCCTAACCCACCCTATAGTCCAGATCTTGTTCCCTGTGACTTTTGGTTATTCCCTAAGCTTAGAGGCTGTCGTTATGAGACAATTGAGGAGATGAAAAAGGCTTTGACGAAGGTCATTGACGCGCTCACACAAGAGGATTTCCATGGGGCCTTGTAGATATTATTGGAACGGTACAACAAGTGTATTGCAACCAGAGGAGATTATTTCGAAGGGGACTAGAATTTCATGTGTGTACTATCAATAAAAGCGCCCATACGAAAAAAGTCTGGAAACTTATTTAATGATCCTCGTATGTATGTATGTATGTACGGATTTATACTCTCTGTATGTATGTATGTATGTATGAATCTGCTACAGTTCATCGATACCCCTTTACCTAAAAGATGTTGTCGTGTCTCATATCAATTTTTTCCGAACCTTCATCTAGGCTTATGGTTTTGAACCGGATCGTGAATTAAGCCACGCTAAATTGGCTGCAGTCCTAGAGGATGAACTGCTATTTACTGCTGACCATACCCCAAAGCTGCAAGCTGCCATCATCACCTGTTTACAAGAGTGCAAAAACCTACGGTGAGTAACGACTTAAATACTTTGACAATCCGGATCCCACTCCCACTGTGTTCGTGGCACACTAGTACTTATAGAAGCATTACACCGAGAGAAGGAGGCGCACTTAGCGTAACAATTATCATCGTAGGAGATGGATTCGGCAACCCGCCTTCATATTCGGCAACCAGTCTAGGAAAGGAAAACTGGATTCACATAGCTTTACTCTAAGTAAAAACTGATTTTGTGTCACATCTTGCCTATGGTGGAGGAATTGGGTAAATACAATCACTGAGAGAAGATAATTTAGTTCTGATGTACAAAGTGAATGAAAAAACTTCCAACGTTTTCTTTTAAATGAGAAAAACTTATATGACTTGTGACATGTCAGTGATAAGGTCTTGGGCAAGATGACTACTCATGGAAACAAAACGAAAAATAAAGCTAGTTAAGAAACAACAGATTAATGGATGTTTCAGTATTTTGGACACGGCGACCCGAGTTCAAATCTTGGACTAGGCTGTTCGCATTTCAAATAGTACTAGTACCCTTGGTAAAGGTATGAATCCAACTATTCTCCCTCTAGCTATGGGTAAATAGGGCATAAATTTTACTGGGTGTACAGAGTGCGTAAATGTTTTTAGCATTCTTTTTTTTAATTGCTTACTTGCTTGTTTTGAGGATAAAACTTGGTTATCGTCGGGATTGATATTTTTGGTTCGGCGGCTGGAGAGGCGTCGTCGCATAACCAGGATGTGACACATAGTTAGTTTTTAAGCGGAGTTTAACAGGTTTGAAATCAGAGTTTTCCTTCTTCTAGACCGGTTGCCATATCTAACGTAAAGAGCACAGTCTGCCTGGCTATTTTCTCATAGTTGGAAGGTGAATAATTGGATTCTGACATTTCCAAAAGCTATTCGCGCGATGCGAAATGCAAACAATCTCGTCCTGGATTTGAACTTATGTCGCTGGTTTTATTCCTTACGATAGTTACTATCATACCACGAACTTTTTTATATATATTACTGACTCCGTATACAAGTTGGGAGTATCTGGACAATAGGTGGGAAAATTAGGTCATATCACTTCGACTGTTCTCGGTTGATTTAAAATTGAAATCTAACTTCTCGGATTTTAGTCACCTGACTTTGCAATCCTCCAATGACAACCAAGCTTTTTACTGTCAATTAAACTTAGTTGTTTTACAGTATAGTTACTATCATACCACGAACTTTTTTATATATATTACTGACTCCGTATACAAGTTGGGAGTATCTGGACAATAGGTGGGAAAATTAGGTCATATCACTTCGACTGTTCTCGATTAATTTAAAATTGAAATCTAACTTCTCGGATTTTAGTCACCTGACTTTGCAATCCTCCAATGACAACCAAGCTTTTTACTGTCAATTAAACTTAGTTGTTTTACAGTATATTTCCAGTTGTTTTAATTCATTTGAATCCAATACTACATGCTGAATAAAAGATTCTGTTAATCTGTTATTTTACTAAGCTAAAGCCTTGATTTTTGATTTGTAAAAAAATTTGAAATTTAAAGAATTTATTTTATTTATTTAATTCTATTCAATTTTTTACTGCTTGACTGTTACTGACCAGTGGGGAATAGCTGGTATTCAGACCCACTAGCTCTTGGCGACAAAATAGGGAAAAGTTATTTTCGGAAATCATGACACATATGGGTCTTTTTCTGGCCTCTTCGTCGGAAAGTTTATTTTAATTCTATGTTAAACTGAAAAAAAAAGAAGTATCTGATTTGTATTCTCTTATTTTGCAGTATAAAACGGTAAAATATGAGTATTTAATCCACTATTCTTGATTACTTTTTTTTATTTTTTATTTTTTTTTATCAAGGTGCTTATTAGAACAGGCTTCAGCAGAGAGAGACCGGCTAATTATTGGTCTTCGAGAGTCGAATATCAGGAGTCAAATTTTAGCAGAAGAAGATGATGAACGCCATGCAGCGTTGGAGAAAACCTTACAAACAAAAGTTCTGCAAGTATCTGTTAATCGTTGCACATTGAAAAAAAATGAATGAATTGAAATTCAAACAAATATCATTAATTTCCAATATTTTCCAGTCCAGACGGCTGGGGCAACAGAATACGCTGACTGCATCACTGCAGAGAGGTACCCCCCACTAGCGGGTGTCTTGAATATGACTCTAAATTTAATTTAATTGTCCTGGAGCTTTGGGCAATATGGAGATTTCTTTCTTTGACATTATTCCCAGGTTCACTCTGACCTGAACTCGTAGTACCTGTTAGAGTCTCATTTATAGATTAAATATAACTGTTTAATCATTTAGTTTAATTGAAACCATTTAACTGTGTGCAAACAAATGATTAATATTAAATTGAATTATTAGTGTTATAAAACGATGCTTGAAACCACTTATCTAAGTGAAAACAAACAAACTCTGGCTCGTTTAAAAATTGTGCCTTACAAATTATTCATTTACAAATCGTATTTAATATATATAAACTGGTATAGTATAGATTGGATTTAGTTTTAAATAACCTACAAGGATTGATATGCAATAAAACAGCAACAATTCAAATATTTCCAAGGGAGGTAATCAAAAATCCTTTTCTCTTTATTACTTCCCTTTAAAAAAATTAAACCATATGAAATGATTTTGACAGTTTTATTTATTTGACTCCTCACGAGGCTAAAATGTCACAGAAAGGTCGGTTTAATGTGGCAACGAAGTGCACGAAGTAAACTTCTTGCTTAGGTTCCGTCGACATTCGTCTTCAGACGTGCCTTAAGCTCAGAGCAATAATTCCTCTCTGAACGACATCTATTTTAAGGGACAAGAAATATTCCTTAAAACGCTTGACCGGTTATGGGCAGTACAGTCAGGTATTGATTCATTTCCTTCTGTGACAAAGTTGACTTACTTTTGAGATCATTGGAGAGATAATTCTCTTCACAGTTGTCTGGATTAATGTGAAAAATCAGATTTTTCTGGTTTTCTCAGAGAACAGCTTGCTTGTTGAGAAGACCATGTGTGACCCCGCAAAGCCAGTGGTCAAACCCTGTGGTGGATTTCGAGGCTGGTGAGAGGTAACTTCTAGAGGGTCTGACAATATTGGAATATTGTTTTGAGTTAGTAAGTATTGAGGAAATGATTTTTGAACTTGATTTGAACAACAGCTGATTTGAGATGTATTTTCAGCGTGAGAATAGATTTGGACTATGATGCGCATATAATATACTGTTATTTTACTTCACGAGTTAGTTGGTGTTTGGACTATGAAGAAGAAGAAAGATTGACTTTATTAGGAGTGGCAGAGCACACACGCAATTTTGATAGCCGTTGGCCGAGAGCAAACTCCAACTCAAATACCTACGCACTCATCAGTGAATGACTTAAGCATTTCACTAAATTGCTGAAGTTAACTTAAGATCGATACACATATAACCAGTTCAGACGCTGTATTCTGTTTTGTATTACTATAGAAGTCATACGATATACTGTTATTAAATTGTTTATATTAAATCAACTAGTATTATTGTTCTTCCAACATTGCTATTCAAAACATTGGCCACCAGAAGTGATTACCTCGGTTTGGGAAACACTCGTTTCCTTGGTCTATAAGTATCACAATGCTTTTTTGAATATCAAACTCGATGATCAACGACTGAGGTTGTACCTTTGGGACAGTTTTGAATTGTAAACACCCCACCATTCCAACCGATGTGTAAAGAGTAAGACTTCATACGAAGTTCAAACTGAGCGGCTCGTCGATCAGAAATACGTGTTTGAAGTGGGGCGGTTTGAATTTATATTTCCACTCCCCGAATTCAGTGAGCAGCTTTGGTGGTTTTGAGGAGTTTATTGGCACAACAAAATATCCTATAGTAGAAACCAAACGGCTATATAAATACAGGCCCTAACGTGCTGGTAAGTAAAATTCACTCCTAAAACGTTAGAAAAGCCTGAGGTACTTGAAAGAAAGAAACTCGTGAGTCGCAGAACAGGAGAAGTTCTTTCTGGGGCTTAGGAATAGCAATTAATTGAAAATTTTGCTTTCATTTGGAAAATTCGCCAGAAGATCTGCGACTCATGACCCCAACCAGCTTAAGAAAAAAAAAATCATGCAATTGTCTAAAAAATTTGATGTCACTATTTCTTTCCGATCTGAGTCGATCTGAGCCGATCACCAATCACCCTAGCAAACGTTTCCCGTATATCCAAAGCAACACGTTGTTAACGTTGCTACAAATCAATAAAATCAACCGAAATCGAACTAATTGAAACTTATTGTTATGTAAGGGTCTTGGGTTCGATATTGCATTAGGTATCTGCAAGGTATTACGGAGTTGAATCTGATTAGAAGTAGGAAGTTGCAAACGAAAACACCCCCTCTGATGACGAAACACAGGTCACAGAAAGTTATTATATATATATATATATATATATATATATATATATATGAAGAGATACAGTCAGCGAGAAGTAGAACAAGATTGTCATAAGGACGCTTGGAATTGCGGAGAAAAGATGCTTGAGAGAAAAGATTCATCTCTCAGTTTCTGTAAGATGACTTCAACTAAGTTCATGCCATATTCATGGTGTCAAAAGATAAGAAAAAAAGAAGTTTTAAAGGCATTTTGAATATGTGTAGAAAGAGATTCGTCGCATTCATTTTCTAACCCTCCTTTAATTCATACGAAAAAAAAAAAGCAAGCGTCTCTTTACAAAGATAGACAAAAAATACTGATAATCTGCGTTGGTTATTTCATCAAGCTTTCGAGAAGTCAATTGTATTTTAACTTAAAAAGCCCCTTCCCCACCTCAGCGAACATTTTTTTTTACGTTACACACTCAGAAAAAAGTCGCCCCCCCCAAAAAAAAAAACAAAAAACAAAAAAAAAAAAAACGTTGACGTTGCGCATTTAACGTCGATCTGTTCCTGCTATTCGGTTGGTAGTAGATGATTGGTTTTGGTTGTTTGTTTAATGGCATATCAACTTTCGTGGTTATTCAATGCCAAAGTCATCCCTGTAGAAGAACAGCATTGATACTATTCGATCTATAGCAGGTGCGAGGCGGATAAGGGAGTTTATACCTTTCCTAAGGGTATTAGTCCGAAATGAATGTCATAGCACGACCGGAGTTCGAATTCGCAAATTACGATGTCGCAGTCTTACATGTTAGGCACGGGAACTCTCCTTGATTGTAAATGATGAATTCTTTTTGTTTAATAATACGCAGGTCGATGGAAGGAATATACCAGGAGCAAATCAAAAACCTGAAAGAAGAGCTGAAGAAGGAACGAGAAGAACGTATGGACGTGATGGATGAACACGATCAGATGATTGAGAAGATGACGACGTCCTATCGGGAAGAAAGCAAAAAACTTAAAGAAGATTTGTCTACCACGCAGGAGGTAAGAAGCAGATTTACTAAAATACCATTCTATAGTTGCGCGAATGACGTAACTGCTATTGTTGTTGAAAATGGACTCAACGAACCATTGCCCAATCAGATGAGGCTGTAGAATACACCGATTGCTTCTTTGCATAAAGACCTCGCCAACGAGTGTCCTGAGTATGACACTAAACAATTTGATGGTGAGGTTCCAGGAAATTCGGAGTACCCCTTCATTGCCATTGCTCCCAGGTCCACTCTGGCCCGGAGGAGTAGCACCTGATAGGGTCTTACCTATGGGTCAAATAGAACTAAACAATGAATTTATACTAAACTGAATTATTCGAGACGTCGTCTGAACAATAAAAACAAAGAATTTAGTCGATGTTCTATCCCAAAACAGTAGTTCGTATCTTCTATTTTAATCTCTGGTACAATTAATATTTCCGTTTTTCTGTAGCCAGGAATAATTATCGAGTTCGGATTAAGGGTTTTTTTTGAATAGAGGAATGCCGATGTTACCATTCACGCAAACACTGGAGTGGGGCTACACTTTTAAAACGAATTAATTTTCGAATCGGCTTTTCTTTTTAGGGGAAGTAATTAAGGCTTTAGAAAAGAAGAGTAGCTTCCCCTGATATGTAATTCTATTTTTTTAAAGAATTAAATTTTCTGTTGCTAAATAATGTCTCAATCTTCAAAACAGGAAACTAAGTTTCGAATTTGGCTTTCTATTTAGGGGAAGTAATTAAAGTCTTAGAAAAAAGAGAAGAGAGATAATCTTGAAAATCAGCATTCGAATTAACTCTCACGTAGTCTCGAACACTGATGCTTGCTAGGAGACAATTTTTTGCTGTTCTTTTTAAGCGGCAATCATACTTTAATAACAAGACAAAAAATTGTTGAATGTTACAAATTAAAAAAAAGTAGATGTTTATTTTATTATAATAATGAAATCATTATAATTTCTATTCAATATATAATATTTTTTATTTGACTATTTAATTTGTCATAAGGCTTTAAGTGGAGGGAAGAAAATAATTACTTCTGTATTATTAATTTTAATTGTTTCATTTTAATTTATTGTTTATTTATATTTATTTAGATTATAATATCTTAAAATTATTAATTTTTTGTGATATATTGGTTATCAAAAACAAAAAACAAAACAAAAAACAACAAAAAAAAAAAAAGAAAAAAGAAAAAAGAAGGAAAAATGAGGAAACTATCCGAATAAAACAAGGTATAATAGTTACAATAGACTGTCTCAGAAATTCAGACAAGTAGAAAGCCAGAGTGTACAGCAACTAAAACTTTGTGATAAAAAAATAGAGAACATTGATCTGAACGAGTAATGGTTTAATAGTAAAAATAATCTGTCTCAGAAATTTGTACCTGGTCTCAGAAAATCGGATAAAAAAGAAATCTGGAACGTACAGCTATAGAGACTCAGTGATTTAAAGAGAGTTGAGGAAACTGTTTCGAACGAGTTATGGTATAATAATAACAATACATTTTCAAAGAAATTCAGACAAAAAGAAGAACGAAGTGTACAGCAATTGAAACACCGTGATAAATAAACTGACTCAAAAGAAAGAGTCACTGTAATAAGAGATCGCACGGGACAAAAATGAGTGCTATGTTTATTTTTACTCCTACATGATTCTTTTGAATTGTGAGTCAAATATTTTTCTATTTTAAAAAGAAGATTATATAAATTGATATATCCTGTGATGACAATTATATAGGGATAATCAAGAGATAGTATTCTGTGAAGGAAATAAAGGAATAAATATGTACTATAGCTTTAAATAAAGACAATAAGTTTATTGAAATATTTACAGAGAGAGAATGTGAAGTATTTATCGTGTTCCGTCCAGGGAGTCTCTATCTGTTCTCCTCTATATTCGGTGACCGCTGACACGGCCCCTTATTTAAAATGTTCCGGTGGTGATTACATATCTCACCATAACATGAATATTTCAGAATTGAACATCTTTTTAATGTAAATATTAGATTTTCTTTCTTGGTAACTTTGGTGATTTTATTCTTTTGGTATTTTGTCGTTAGGATCTAAGGCAGACCCAGACTGAATTAAACGAAGTTCGCGAGAGAGTAAAGGATTTGGAAAGACAGAAGCATAAACTACAATATCAACTGAGTGTGGAGAAACTTAAGTCTGGCGGTAAAACGGTAAGTTAGTTGGCTTTTAATTTTTAACTGCACGTGCGCGCGCGCACACGCGCGCACACACACACACACACACACACACACACACACACACACACACACACACACACACACACACACACACACACACAGACTTTAATTGCTCTCAATTATTTTCTCCTAAAATACAAATGAACTATGAAATCTAATAAAGACTAAAGCGCGTGTTTTTCTTTGTCATTTACTTCAGCTATCAGAGCAATGGGAAATTTTCCAAGCTACAAGCGACAGTCACAATATGATGCGGCAACAGATTGCTCAGCTGCAGAATGAAAATAAGGTGAGATCATTGTTTGTTTTAGGTAAGACCATTGGTTGTGTGTCTCTTAGGTAATACCACTGATTGTGTCTTTGGTAAGTTCATTGATTGAATGTCTCATCGATAAAACCATTGATTGTATTTTAGGTAAGACTATTGTGAGTATCAGGTAAGGATATTGATTGTATCTCTTGGGTAAGACCACTGATTGTGTACCTCTTAAGTAAAGCTATTGATGGTGTGTATTTAGGTAAGACCACTGATTGTGTGTTTCTTAGGTAAGGCCATTTATTATGTTTTAAGTAAAGCCATTGATTGTATCTCTTAGGTAAGACCACTGATTGTGTATCTCTTAAGTAGACCTATTGATAGTGTGTATTTTTGGTAAGACCACTGATTGTGTGCCTCCTAGGTAGGGCCATTTATTATGCCTTAAGTAACGCTATTAATTGTATCTCTTATGTAAGACCATTAATTGTGTGCCTCTAAAGTAGAGCTATTGATAGCGAGTATTTTAGGTAAGACCATTGATTGTATGTTTTAGGTATTGTATCATTGTGTCATTGATTGTATCTCATAGGTATGGCCACTGATTGTGTGTTTCTTAGGTAAGGCCATTTATGTTTTAAGTAAAGCCATTTATTGTATCTCTTAGGTAAGACCACTGATTGTATGCCTCTTAAGTAGAGCTATTGATAGTATGCATTTTAGGTATGACCGCCTCCTAGGTAAGGCCATTTATTATGTCTTCAGTAAAGCCATTAATTGTTTCTCTCGCATAAGACCATTGATTGTGCGTTTTTTTTAGGTAATGCAACTGATTGTGTGTTTTTAGGTAAGGTCATTGATTGTTTTTGAAGTAAGAGCTCGGATAAGCGAATAAAATACTTATGATCTTACAGGTGGAATTAAAGTTAATTAACAGTAATTAAAGATTGAATTAAATGTCTCACAAGACCTCCTAAATATTAACTGAATATTTTTAAGTGTTTGTATTCAAAATTATAAACTTTTAAGCGTACAAACAAAATTTATCGGATTCAAAAAAGTTTATCCAGTTTTTTTGTTTAATGACATATCAACTTTCATGGGCAATTTAATATCAAAGTCATCCACGTAGAAGGATCGTAGTGATGCTGTTTAACCTATACCTGAGTGGACAAGGGAGTTCATGACTTTCTCAAGGGGATTAATTCGAAAGTAAACGTCATCGTGTGACTAGAGTACGAACTCACTTAATCCTATTTACCCAACCCCTCCGCTCGGGCAGGATATGACACAAGGTCAATTTTTAAGCGGAATTTAACAGGTTTGAATTCACAGTTTTCTTTTTCCTAGACTAGCTGCCTCACCAAGGCTGAAGAACCCAGTCTGTCCTTCTATTTACCCATAGCTGGAGGGAGAATAATTGGATTCATACCTTTCCCAAGGGTGTTAGTGCTACGTGAAATGCAATCAGTATCGTCCAGGATTTGAACTCGTGTCGCCGTGTCCATTTCCTACGACGATAACCATTACACCGCGGGCACCTCCCGAACTCGCTTAATACGATGTCACAGTCCTGCATATTAGCCATTACAATCACGTAAACTCACTTTAAAAGTTTTTACGATTGAATTATGATAATTTCTATTTGCATTATTATATTATTTATAATTATGTCATCTTTCAAGAGCAATAATAAGGAATAAAAAATTTAACCGAAAAAATACAAAAAACAACGCAAGAATGCTACGTCCTCGAAGCAATACCCTATGAAACAATTGATGTTTGGCCATCTACTTCTTATCGCAAAAAAACATCCAAGTCAGATGATTAAGACATGCAAGACACTGCTGGAGAAGCAAGGACGTACTCATAAGCGAAATTTTATTGTGGATCCCTTCCCATGGACGTGCCAATGTTAGCCTACCAGCAAGAACTTATATCAGAAAACACGACTCGTTGTGAGAGGAGGAGATAGCCAGAGATAATACAAGATGGCCTTGTACCAGACTGCCCAGAGTGGAGAAGCGAAGAGAAACTGAGATATCGTGATACTTTGAGATGCCCTTGTACCAGACTCGTTAAGATAGAGAAGCGAAGAGAAAGTAAGATCATACGTTGCTTTGAGATGACCCCTGTAACAGATTCGCGAAAGTAGAGAACCGAAGATGAATCGAGATAATATGATACTTTAGAGACCAGCGCAAATCGCTTAAGAGACTCCATGATACTCTGAGTCTTGACTTTGTACCAGATTATCAAAAAACCGAGAGAAGTTAAGAGCCAAAGACTGAGAAAGGCGAACATAACCACCATTTGAAATTGCCTTGTTCCAGAGAATAGAAAGCGAGAAAAGAAAAGCCTAGAACTTATACGGTAATTTGAGAGGCCTTGTGTCTGACTTTGAATGCCGAAAAATTGGCAGTTAATTTGTGGATTAGGTCTCCGTCTATCACTACCAACCTCTGGGTAAGGTGAATGTATGTCCCATTTTAAAGACACTTTTTGTTAACTAAATATTATTATTGTTAAAAAGCTGTGTCCTGTTCACTTTTGGCGTTCGGCTTTTTTTTTACGTTCTTAATCGCGCGGTCTCATCAGTCCATTCATCCACTGACAACTCCGATTAGCGATTGATTTGCTGTCTGGATCAAAAACACAACATGGGCAGATTAACGGATCGATCGTGTCGTCCGAAGACATAAATAGCCAAGCGGAACGGTCAATGGATTAAAAGCGGAATCACCCCAGTGTTTTGGGAAGGTGGTGTACTGCCACAGTAGTTTAAGTTTTAGGAAGTACTTACGACAACCCGACTTTAAATCCAGGACGTGTTTAAAAATGTTCTTTCTGGGGATAATATCTGTGTTTACAATGCGTTTAACAGTGTCTTTAACATTATACTTTCCGAGATATCTGTGATCATTCACGTGTGTAGCGCAAGTTATAGCATTCGTACGATACGAAAGGAGATACAGATCTGAATAAGATACCCGACTTAATACATTTAAATCCTCATCATTATTTATCCATCTATTTTTTGTCTGTAGCATCTCGGTGACCGATTGGAAGAACTAAGTCCTCAATGTCGGAGGATAAACCATCGAACAACAGATCGCCGGAAGAATCTCTCGCGTAGTATGAGTCTGCGTGAACAATCGCTGGGTGAATTATTTCCGGGCAGTACTATGGATATCTTGCATCGACCCTCTAGCAGCACAGGTGAGTCTATATGTACAATTACCAATTGCTTATTAAAATCCTCTAACTGTCCGTCCTTACCGTTAAGGTTCTGCCCCCATTTTGCTCCATTTAAACTGTTTTATTCACTTTGTTCAGTCCCTGAGGCTGTGGAATTAGGAAGAAATGGACAACGGATACCACGTAGTAGCGTCTTCATTATTCTAGAAACAGGACTCTTCTTGTATTTTTGATTCCTCTTTCTTCGTTCACTGGGAACCAAAAGAGAAAAAAAATTGAATCACAAAGTCCGTGATTTATACATTCTGCGGTTTTCAAGACATCCGACCCCAACTTCCACCTTAGGTGAGTAACACTCTGAATAGTGACCCCAAACTTCGTTGCATTCTGCAGGTGCATATCACAGTGCACTGTGTCACGGAGACGACGGTATCATAGGGAGAAAGCAAAGGACTATTTAAGGTTTTGAAGGACTGAACTTGTTCACTAATGAGTATGTGTGTGTGACTTGGGGACATTTCTTTAGTTCTGATCCCTCCCATTGGTTCCTATATAATATTCATCTCAATATTTGGTCCGCTTAACAGGTCTTTGTAACCCAACGAATGCGCTGCTTCTTAAAGATGTCATATTCTCCAATGTTCCATCTTCTTTTATAGGATGAAGTTAAAATAAGCGATCAGGAAGAACATGTATGCACACGCATAAATATATGTATCTACACCTATTCATTTGTCAACTGCGATATGCATATATACATACATGTGCACACACATATTCGTACCCATAGTCATAGTGTAACAGTCCTACAAAACTGACCTTTTTTTTAACGTTTTAGAAGCCTCTTTTTAGAGGATTTGTGGTAAACTTTCTAAAATAAAAAGATTTTTCTCCTCTCTATGAGGAACGGTTTGGAAACTCACTGATATGGCCGGCCTGAGTTATTAACACATCAATAAATATGGGACCCAAACTGTAAATGCGTGTTTGTCCATTTCTTTCGTTGCCTGTGATCAAGTCACGACTTTCGAGTCTACCTGTGATGTTACGCGTATTTCCAACCGGCACCAGTGATCAGTGTTCGAGTTTAAGTAAAAGCCAAAATTCTAAAAGTTAATTTTCAATGTTGACAGGGCTGCCACTCTTAGAAGTCTTGCGTAACAATATCTTACAATGAGATAATTGTGTATGTTTGTTCGAACACTTCAAACATGTGCCCATCTTGTAAGCTATTTCTACTAAAGTGAGTAACATCCACTCTGAGTGCTCTGTAGATATGTCCTTGTGTCAAATTAGACTAATATAAGTTATGTTGCGTTCCAGGTTTCTTGAAGAAAGTTGTCTAAGTCAAAGACAAGATGAAGAGATGACGACAGAAAAATATCACTCAACGTTTCAGCCTCTCTCTGAATCAGTCTCAAAATCAAGAAGAGGTGTTGTGGTATTTTTGAGTTGATGAATGAATTACTAAATCGTTGCCCATCCAGGGGACAGGGAGTCCTGAAATTTGAATTGTTTTTGGTCTTTACAAACTGATTTTCTGACCCTTTAACCCCCACCCAACTCTCGTGTATGAACGTTTCTTGCACCCAACGTGAGAGTTGCTGTGATCGACCCCTTCTAGTCAGTCACACATCAGGGTATCAAGTTCACTAGAGGATGGAGGTGACTATTACATTTTAGTTAAAAATCTCTACTCCAGACCTCTCAGGTGCTTGTTGTTGGACGACAGTTAGTAAGCTTGTCTCATGGAGTATTACTTGTATCGTGAGTTCGCTTCTCCTTGAGTGACCGCTGTATTGTGGCTATTTGTTAATCTAATTAATGATCAATCCTTCGAATCCACTAAATAAGCTAGTAATTCGGGTGTTGATTTTCAAGGCACTTAAGAAATTCGCACAACACAATTTACCGATTCTTTCAGTCTTGGTGTAATATAATCAAGGATGACAATTAATTATATTAGGTAATTATTTTATTTGTATTGATAAATTGTAAGTAGCTAAAAACTTCGAATGGAAGTGTAAGTTGCGAAGGTCATATGGTGCACTTGTCACGCGCATCGCCGGAGAGGAGACAACAGTCAGCTTGTCATAAGAGCTCTGTTTTAAAATCCGCAAGTAGGCCGGATATTGAGCAGTAAACAAATTGAGGGCATGTCGGTTGGCTTGGGTGATGACATCACGCATGAATGTTAAAGACATGTGTCCTTATATCATTAGAGTATGAAATAATTAAGATATATTATGTAAGCAGAATATATCTATTTCAGGGGTACAGTTCATATTTCAGAGCTCAGAGGCAGTTGAGAGGTCTGGGATGGGGGAGAATGGCGAAAGAATTGAAGTAGGATGTTTTTGTTCGTTTGTCTCGCACGCACGCACGCACGCACGCACGTGATTCTTAGCTTTCCTATGACACAAGTAAAACCTTTCATTCTGTTTCTCTCGTGTTTCGCGTCTGACTGCTATGAAAATGTTGCAGTCAGAAATAAATTCTTTCGGATTTTGAAGCAGCGAGTCCATGTTGTATCTGAGAAGTGTATCTCCGATTGATATTTAAGACAGTGCCGGAGTGGTGAGGCAACGTTACACACACGTCTCATTTAGTCACGTAACGTTACACACATTCTATTTCGTGCCGTGGTGTTACACTGGTCCTATGTCAAACTAGGGTTAATCCTATTTACCAACCCCTCCGCTTGGGCAGGATATGACACAAGGTCAATTTTTAAGCGGAGTTTAACAGGTTTTAATTCAGAGTTTTCCTTTTCCTAGACTAGTTGCCTCACCAAGGCTGAAGAACCTAGTCTGTCCTACTATTTACCCATTGCTGGAGGGAGAATAATTGGATTCATACCTTTCCCAAGGGTATTAGTGCTATGTGAAATGCAATCGGTCTCGTCTAGGATTCGAACTCGAGTCGCCGTGTCCATTTCCTACGACGATAACGATTACACTACGGGCAAACTAGGGTTAATAGATACGCACGTGTTTATATTTTTTCTTTCACTTTTTTTGCTTTCGTTTTAGTTGACCGAGACGAATTCAATCAAATGCAAAGGGAACTGAAGCAGCTGAAAAAGAATATGGAAATTGAACACAAGGAGATCGAACATGCTTATCTGATTGAAATTGCCCAGATCGAAGAACGCCACAATTATGAGATGTCGGAGGCTATTAAACAAGCCAAACGCGAAAAGGTAATAAAAAGATTCATCAATATGATAAATATTCTTTTTAATAAAAAATATTAGGTGTCTCAAAAATGTTTTGCATTCTTAATCAACTATTGATATAATCTTAGAAATTCCTTCACAATGAATTTTACTATAGAAAAATAATTTTGATTAAAGAAATACAATGCTTATAAAGATAGATTGCCAATAACTTTTACTGTGCAAAACGATTTACCACTGAATTTTATAATAGACAAATAATTTTAATTAAGGAATTGCAATACCAGTTGATTTGATTATAGAAATGCATTGCTAATAATTTTTATCATAGAAAAGTAATTTTAATTAAAGAAATGTAATGCTAATCGTTTTATTTATAGAAATGAATTGCCGATGATTTTTCGAATGAAAAATGCTTTGTTACTGAATTTTACAGCAGAAAAATAAAATTATCGATGGAAATGCAATGCCAGTTGTTTTAATTAAGGAATGCACAAATACAAAAGATTTAAAAAAATAGAATGCACGTGGGCACACACACACACACACTATCATATATATATATATACATATAAATATGAATTGTTATTAGATTTGTTCTTGAAATAACCTTTGGGGGTAAATATCTTGAATGAAAGAAATTAATTTTGATGCGCCCTAACATAGGTATATATAATAATATTGCTAATATAATTCCGTCACATATAATCTTTACATGCAAGGTGCGTTGCATTAGGAAGGTCTAATTCGTCCGGAAAGCAAATAAAATTGGCATCAGCTGGAGCATTATCTTCCTCCCTTCCCTGCAGTAGTGTTCCAGAACATTCAGATGAAAAAGTCTCATTTGTACAGAAAGCTAACGCAACTGAAAACTGCAGGAGCTCCCTACCACCCAGATAAATTTCACTGAACCTTTTGGACTAAAATTGATAAGAAATTACTCATTTGTGCAGAGAGCAAATATAACTGGTATCCACTGGTTCAAAATTCAAAATTAAATTCAAGAAATAAAAAAGTCTATTTCATCCATAGTTAAAGGCCAGACGTTTAGTAGCCTTTTATATCATATATATATATATATATATATATATATAGATGAAATACCTCATTTATATATCATTACTAAGAACATAGACATCATACTTGGTAAAATGAAACACAATGTTTCCTTATTTGTTTATAATTATTCAAACTTGTATGAGGGAAAGTCATCCTCGTCCAGGTTTTGAACTCGGGTCTCCGTGTTCATATCCTACGACGGTAACCATTACACCACGAGCGCCTTACACAATACTTCATGAGTCGGGCATTATTAACTTGCTTTAATTTTATTGCTCCTGATTTCGTAATCAGAAGTACGATTTCAAAGTATAAGTAAGAAGGCCTTCTAAATATCTTGTAGAATAAACTGTTGTATAACAAAATGTGTTTTAAGATGTTATTTTTTTAAAATCCCAACCAACACCAAATATTTCTTGTTAGAATGAAATAAATTTTGCAACAAAGTCATCAAAACCGCATTGTTCAAAACCGCACGAATGAAAACCAGCAGTATTAAAAACCGCAATAATCAAAACCACACTAATACACGAATCTCTTGATTAGAGTAGTTTTGAACAATACGGTTTTTGATTAGTGCGGTTTTAAACAATGCAGTTTTTGTTGATCTCACAAAAATAAATTGTCACTATTCTCTGCTATGAGCGGTTTAAGATTTGATTTGTGTGTGCTGAAAGGTATGACATCATATTATTATTATTATTATTATTATTTTTCTCCTTGCGAGTTTTTCTCACCCGCGACAGCTAGTGGGTTTCACTGGAGTCTGAGTGACAGAAAGTTTCCTTAGATTTCCAAGGCTTTTCGGAGAATTCTGGCAGATCTTAGCCATGATGTAGTCTAGATGGTCTCGATTCTTACTCTGATTTTCAATTCTTTCAAGTCCCCTTTCCAAGCCTTTGAGGACCGTCCCAAACGTCCTAACTACAGTTGTTATCACTGTCCCCCTCATGTTTCACAGATTTCTTAGTCCTCTGGCAAGTACTTGTCTCTTTTTTCACTCCCTTTTATTTTCACTCTGTGGTCGGCCGGAACGGCAAAAGCCACAAAATGGCAAACTATCTTTTTTTCTTGTTAATTAACACCAGGTCTTTTCTTCTGACCGAGATTAAATGATACGTTTGTATTATTATTATTATTTGTTTGTTATAACTCCTTGGTTTGTTTCTTTTTCGTTTTAATGGCAAATCAACCTTCGTTGGTTATTTAATGCTAATGACATCCTTGTAAAAATACAAGTGTTACGATTTAGCCCAATGCCGGGTGGGGGATAAAATGTTTTCATGCATAAATGTTTGTGTATGTATTCACTCAACTCCCCTCCACACGAGAAGGATGCAAGGCAAGGTTTAAGCAGAGTTTAACAGGATTCGGATTTCTCCTAGACTGGTTGCCATCCAAGATTAAAGAGCCAGTCTGCCCTACTATTTACCCATAGCTGGAGGGAGAATAGGTGGATTCATATCTTTCTCAAAGGCATTAGCACGAAGTGAAATGTGAACAGTCTCGTCCAGGTTTTGAACTCGGGTCGCCGTGTTCATATCATACGACGGTAACCATTACACCACGAGCGCCTTACGCATCAAATAAATGTAGCCAATATAAGAAAAACCTTCTATAGTGCAAACAATATGAAGGAACTGTTCTAAAACACTGAAATAAATCATGTGATATCATTTCTAAAAACAATTAAGTTATATACAAACATCTTAAGAAATTTACAATAAGGCCAAGTTACTTCTATAAACCCTTTCTTTACTAGATATATTCTAACAAACTGATCCCTTCCCCAACCTGTTTAAGTTTTTTTTAATGATCATGATTCCCGACAAATAAACTTATAAAAAAAAACAAATAACCAACTAATTATCTAAAGTTTATCATTAATTTCTAAGACCTCTCCTTTGAATTTCTTTTCAGACTTATTTTCTTTAACATGATTCGGCATTAAATGACCGAACAAACAAACAAACAAACAAACAAATGTTTTTATATAAAATGTTTTAAATCATTTTCCATGATTCATTATAATTTCGATTTGTTTTTAGGTTTGATTAGTGAGGTGATATGTAGGGATTAATTATCCGCACTAATCAAATAATAATAATAATAATGATAATATCATTACAGGAAAAAATTCTTGAAGATCGAGCTAAACGCCAGCAAGAGGCACTTGCAAAATTGGAGAAAGAATTACAAACACAGTTTGCACTTGAGAAGCAAGATTTATTATTAAAACACGAGACGGAAAAGAACCTTCTCGAACAGAAATTGGCAGAAGACAAAATTCGCCTGACAGAGAGGTAAGTTCACCAGATAGATTTTCTTTCTTTCTTTCTTTCTTTCTTTCTTTCTTTCTTTCTTTCTCGTTCCCACGAAAGCTTCTCTTCCTTTGATTTTCCCTTCTTATTTCTCTGTGTTCTAACCATTATACACTTTCTTTCTTTCTTTCTTTTAATTCTCTCTACTCCCTTCCATGGTGGCGTCTTGTCTGCTAATATTCCCGATGCACTAATATCCTGTTTAAAGAAAAGAGTTGAACGAGGCATAAAAACAATTAATGAATCAATTTAATTAATTTATTTATCTAATTATCACAAGTGTATCGGATAAGGTAGAACTTTTCTTTAATTATAGAAAAGTAAAATTTTAATTTTCGCTAATCATTTTAAGATTCATTCGTACCATTCAATTCATCAATTTATAATAAAAATGAAAAGAAAAGAAAATTGGAAAGATTCTGATATTTGAATTATAAAATATTTGACATTCTATAAAAATATTCGATAACATAACAAACATACAGGGACGGATTGACTCGGGCCTTCGAGCAAAAAGGATTATTAGTTTGGTTTGGTTTCTTTATTTAACGGCATATCAAATCCTTATGGCTTTTTTTATGCCGAAATTTGATCCATAACTATTTATGGGTTTGTTTTGGTTTATTTGTTTAGATTGGTTGGTTGAGTTTTATGGCATATCAACACTTGTAGGTTATTTAATGCCAAATCCTGTTTATATAAATACATTAGATATATATGATTTGTAAACACATTTTGTTGATAACATTTTAAAACGAGTCTGAGCTCATTTATTTGTACATAGCTAAATGGTTTCAAGTATTGCTATCAAGTACTAATAATTCTATTTAATATTAATTATTTCTTTGCATGCTGTTAAATGGTTTCAAGTATAATAAATAATTAAGCATTTCTATTTGACCCCCAAATGAGACCCTAACTGTTGCTGCCATTCCGGGACAGAGTGAACCTAGGAGTAATGGTAATGAAAAGGAACTTCACTTTTCCCAAAGCTCCAAGACTGGAAACACACCATCAGATGCAGTTTAGTGTCATACCCTGGAGACTCATTGATGCAGTCGGTATATTCTACAGCCCCAGCTGACATATCAACTCTTTATGGGTTATTTAATGCCGAAGTTGTATTTACTTCTAAATGTTTGATTATAATCTTAAACTATTTTATCATTCAGGATTTTCGGACTATTGTACTCATCTTTATTGTTATATTCACAACGTTTCGGTTGATATGTCCTTCAGCCTTCTTCAGGTGTTTCTTGCCGAACTCAGGAGTCTACACGGAACTTCAAACCACATCCGTTATTTAATCCACTGGAGTTGTTTTCTCTGATTCCGTTAACCATAACCGGTTACAAGTGTGAAGTATTCCTGTATTGATACTCGCCGGCAGTCAGGATTGAACCTTCAACCTCCAGCTGGACATATGGCATAACGGTTATAGGCATTGGTTCGCTAAGCTTCTGACAATCATCTGGAGGTTGCAGGTTCAATCCTGACTGCAGGCGATTAACAATACAGGAATACTTAACACTTGTATCCGGTCATAGTTAATGAGATCAAAGCAAGCGACCCGCGTGGATTAAATAGATATGTGGTTTGAAGTTCTGTGTTGGCTCCCGAGTTCGAAAAGAAACACCTGAAGAAGGCTGGATGACATACTGGCCGAAATGTTATGAATTTAACAATAAAGTTAAAGACATTTACCTCTAAAATTTCTTTAATACTTTTATCAACCCAGACAAAATTTTATTCAATCTCAGAGACCACTTTCATATGACCTGGTTAAGTGACTTATTATTAAGTCCAGAGTACGACACTATACTGCATCTGATGGTGAGGCTTCAGTTCTAAAACCCTGAATGATAAAAATCATAAAGCTTCGTCTCAGAAATTCAGACAACTAATCTTAATTATATTATCAATGTTTAAGTAGTCTTATCTAATAATTTTTTAATAGAACTATTTGACTTATAGACAGGGCCGTAATAGGTACTATCACTCAGGGTTCGTGTGGATCTGGGAGTAATGGTAATGAACGAGTACTACACACTTTCCAGTGTTTTAGAACTGAAGACTCACCATCAGATGCAGTATAGTGTCGTACTCTGGACTTAATAATAAGTCACTTAACCAGGTCATATGAAAGTGGTCTCTGAGATTGAATAAAATTTTGTCAGGGTTGATAAAAGTATTAAGAAATTTTAGAGGTAAAAATTTCAATATAAGGAAAGTTTAAGGGGGGAATAAAATTTGATATGAAGTTTAGTATTTAACTGGGTAATGTTTTTAGGGAGTTTTAGTGTGCAATATTAAAAGATAAATTCAAACGGTAAGTTTAAACAGTAAGTTTTTGCAGCTTTCAAGTTCGGATACTAAATCGAAAGGATAACACAGACAATAAAGTTTTTAAAAGGGAATCTGATACAAAAGAAACCAGAAGGAAAGGGATAGAAAAGATAAATTGTTGCCAATTTTTAGTTCAATTTGCTGGATCTTATCTGAGAGAGTGTCCAGGAAACAAAGTTCTTTGAATTTGAGTATTTTTCTTTTCTCTTTTGGTTTGTAGAAATGTTTCAGAGTTCATTTAATTGAGAATCTTCTTTAAAGTTCTTTTCAGCTGAATTCTTGGTTGAATTTTCTTTCAGTTGTCTAACTTTGTAGAATTTGAGAAGTCGACTTTCGTTTGATTTTACTTTTATTTCTTGGGAAGCTTCATTTAAGAAGCGAGTGACGAAACCTTTCTGCTAGCTTAAGTTGTTCGTGCCTTTACAGTTCGATCTCCGAATTCGTACTGAGGGTCAAATAGTAGTTTGACAAAAGGAGGAAGTCACTTTTTGGTACCGCACTGTCTGGGATTACTTCTCTCTTTTCCACTCAGGCCAAATCAAGTACCGCACTCGGTCAGCTTGATTTTTTTCTTAGAAATGAATTTTTATAGTATAGGGGGTCCTCAGGGGGTGATTTCAAAACATACGGGCTATTTGATTCAACGAACGTTCTGACTCTGACTGAAATGGTCCCCTCTTCCATTGTGGATACGTATATATCGAGCTGGAACAATAGGGATTAGTAGCAAGAACATATTGATTCATTTGAGTTTCAATGTAGAGTTGTCTTTCTCTTAGACTAGGGCTTCTCAAAGTGGTCCATATACACCCTGTGGGTGGATAAAATTTTGGCAGGGTGAATAAAAGCATAGGGGGTCCACAGGGGATGAGTTTATATTTATAAGACCCTTTATAACATGTGAACAAAAATCACTCGATCATATACACGTGTCAGATCGTACACCTCCTGGAATACCTGATTGGATGTTGTGGTCATTCGTGATGGGTCGTTCATATATTAACCATTTAAAATATACGGATTATTTGATTCAATAAACGATCAAACTCTGACCGAAATGGTCCCTCCTTCCACTGTTTTGTGGATGGATGTGAATATATCGAGCTGAGTATATTAATACAACAACAACAGGGATTAGTAACTAGAATACATTGATTAATTCGAGTCAACTTCAAAAATTAAACTTCGTGTTTTAAGACCCTCGAGAACTGCTCGATTGCCTGATTTCTCAGTCCAACCCTGAACACACACACACACACACACACACACACACACACACACACACACACACACACACACACACATATATATATATATATGCGAGGGTACTGAAAAAGTGCTAAGCTTCATTTAGGAAGAAAAGCATAGCTGAACATTTTTATTGTGGTATTATGGTAACCCGCCACTACTTCTTATAAAACAAGAAAAATCTGAATTAGTTTTCGTTTTATAAAAAGTGGTAGTGTGTTGCCACAATAAAAATGATCAGCTATGATCTTTCTGGACGAGGTTTAAAATTTTTTCTACGACACTCATGTATATATATATATATATATATATATATGCAATATTACTGATTTAAACTTGTTTGAAGTCCAAATATTGTTTATAAGTATTTTGTTTTACAGGGATATGGCTGTAACGGTTATGTTTCTTTATAAAAATTGGGACCTTTTTTACTGAAGTCAATGAAGCCATATTGAAATCGGAGTCAGATCAGTTTATTTTAGGATTGTCACAAGCTCACCGGTAGACACACAGACAGACATAAAACTGAGTCATATACTTTTCCTTACAAATAATGTAAACATCTCATCCTTTTCATCTTGGTTACACACGTACGCATACACACAGCCAGGTGCACACGCATGTACATAGATCTTCATACGTTTCTACATATCGACCTGCTTGTTTAGAAGTGCATATCACTCCGTTGCTAATGTTGTTGAGCCTCTTATGTCTGAATTTATTATGGAAAAAAAAGAAACAAATTAACAGCACAAGGATTTAGTCAAAATGTTTTCTGCCACATAGTTTTCCCGCCAAGAAAAACAAGAAAATTAGAGGGAGAATAAGGAGGATAAGGAAGAGGAAGAGGAGGAGGAAGAGAAGAAGGAAGAGGTGTAAGAGCGGAGGGACAATAAAAGAAGGGATGAGGGAGGAGGAGGAGGAGGAGGAGGATAGAATATCTGAAAGAGGAAAAGGAATAAAAGGAATTAAAAGCAAAGCATAACGACGAGGAGGAGGAGGAGGAGAGGAGGAGGAGGGGGCATGCAGGAGGAGGAGGAAGAAGCAGAATAAGGAGGATAAGGAAGAGGAAGAGGAGGAGGAAGAGAAGAAGGAAGAGGTGTAAGAGCGGAGGGACAATAAAAGAAGGGATGAGGGAGCAGCAGGAGGAGGAGGAGGAGGATAAAATATCTGAAAGAGGAAAAGGAATTAAAAGCAAAGCATAACGACGATGAGGAGGAGGAGGAGGGGGTATGGAGGAGGAGGAGGAAGAAGCAGAAGACGGTCAGTCAAGGAAAGATAGAAAGAGAAAGAGAGGCTGGAAGAAAAGGAGGAAGAAGGAGGGAAGGAGAAGAGGAAGAAGGTGTTTGAAAGAAAGGGAAAGTAAAGAACTAAAAAGAAAATATCTGGAAAAGGAAAAACAAAGGGAGGTAGAGAGGAGAAGAGGAAAAAGGAGTGAAAAGAAAGAGAAAGTGAGGGAGGAGAAAGAGAATATTTGGTGAAGGAGAAAGAAAAGGGGTTGAAGGAAGGAAGTAAGGAGAATGGGGAAAAGGAAGAGAAAAAGGAGAAGAAAAAGAAAGGAAGAAAGAAAGCAGACGAAGAAGGAGAAGTGGGAAGTTGAATTGAAGAAGAGAATGGGTTGAAAGAGAAAAATAAAAGGAGTGAATGAGAGAAAAAAAATTGAAGTAAAATTGAGAAGGAGAGAAGAAACAAAAGAAAGAGTAAAAAATTAAGAAGAATAAAAAACAAACAAGAAAAACGTAAAAGAATGAAGTGGCCTGAAATAGAGAAAAATGAGGAAAATAAAAATAAAAAATAAGAAGAAAAAACAAAAAGAAAAAACAAAAATAGATCAATGGAAATACTGAAAAAATTACAACAGCAGCAACAACAACAATTATAAGAACAAAAGAAAACAAAAATAAAGATAAAAACACAACCCCCCCCCTAAAAACCTAAAAAACCAACCAACCAACCAACCAACAGACTATGTATCATATCTTGCATCTTTGGTGTATGCAAAATAAATACCGGAGATCTGTTTTCTAGACAACACCTCACCATTGTATTCTGTGGGATAGAGTCAGAGATACTCTCTGTTGACTGCTGAAAGACTAAGAGAAAAGAAAAGGTATTTTGGACAAAAAAAAAACCAAAAAAAAAAAACAACACCCCCCCCAACCTAAGAAATGACGTTATGATGAATCTCGCTGCCTGTGAATATACAAAATAAATATCGTCCTCCTATATATATATAGCCTGATATGTATCAAGATTAAACAAGTATATTTCAATGATAATAATAACTAGTTCTACCAGTGGAAATTCCACTGGTGTTTACGATAAAGATGACACTGCTCTCTCCTTACCATTTTCCTATATCTTCTCATTCTCTATCCCCTCCTTTTCAATCCACGTTGCCTGTTTGTGTTTTTAACAAAATGTTATACAAACATACAAATTAGCCTCATATGAAAAAAAAAACAAAATTAAAAAAATAAACAAAACAAAAAAAAAAACGAAAGAAAAAGGATTGAATAATGCACAGATATTTTCAACCGCATCCTTTCTTGCATTTTTCTTTTGCTCTATCTCTTCCGAAAGATTTTAATGTATGGCAGTTTTTCGCCTTTCTACTCCTAATTTTTAAGTTTTTTGCTCTTTGCTTCTGGATATCTGGCCAACAAGTTTGTCTTTCTTTCGCCTCTCTCCGTTCTATTTCTCTTTATATGTACAGGTACTTTTTTTTTTCCTTTCGCCTGGTTTTCATTTCGTTTTCTTTTTTCTTTTCCACATCCTATTTTTCCCCCTCGTCGTTTTCATCGTTTTCTCTAACTCATTCCTGCTTAACGACGTAACGTCAGAAATCGTTACTGTTAACAGCTGAGAAAGACCGGGGATCGGACACAGATACTACACTCTGATCCTAGGTAGAAGAGCAAAATGATAGCATAACTTACGAGCGGTTAACAAGATATTACGCGAGATGTCTTTTTTAAATCTTGCGTCTTCTGCCAGTGAATCAGACAGGAGTTCAAAACAATTAGATGGTAGTAGTTATGACCAGTTGAACCTATGGTTATACGGTAGCGACTCACGAGATATCACGCGAGATGTCTTTTTTAAATCTTGCGTCTTCTAGCAGTGAATCGGATAGGAGTTCAACGCAATTAGTAGATGATAGCGTGGAAAGTTTAACCAATACAGTAGCGCCTAGCAAGATATCTCCTCGGTATAACGTCACATAAAATATCATAATGGCTGAAGCCCTAAAAACTTATAAAAACAACATACAGATATCTTTAAGATATTATGCAGGATTTATTAAAAAAGCATCGAGATTGAGGCTGTATTTACCAAGACAGATATGGATGATAAAGGAAATGTTGTTTTTCTTCAAACTAGTTTCCTTGCCATTCAACACACTTGTTCCAATGAGTTTTCCCTTGGGCTAAGCACTTCTGAAACTTCTAATTTGATATGATGCGAAGGCGTGTTAAAATCAAACTCGTGAGATGAAATTTTAGATTAGGAAACATAAAAAAAAACTTGCACAGAGCAAGGTGCTGTGAGTATGATGGATACTGCACTTGCCCAATCTTGTGTTTCGCCAAAAACTTCCTTTCAAAATGTATCGAAACTGCCTTTATAGTATATTCTTTTAAAACGCATACTAACTCGACTAAACAGTAATCTAGTTTGGTTTGGTTGTTTTGATGGCATATCAACCTTCCTGGGTTATTTAATGCTAAATCCATCTAGAAGGAAGAACAGTTGTGGTACTATCCAATCCAAGCTGAGAGGATAAAAGTGTTCATACCTTTCCCAATAGTATTAGTCCGAAATTGCAAGTAATAGCGCGACTTGAGTTGCTTACTTCGATTCTGCTGGCCCGTGCTTTAAACATTACACGATGAGGACCCCTCCCCAGTTGTCTAGACGCGTAGACATTATCAACTTATTATATCAGTTGTTGAACTATAACGCGACCTAATTTGAATTTCACATTATAATTATTGAATTAGAAAAAAAAAAAAAAAAAAGAAACAAGGAAAATTTCAGAGTCGATAGTTCTTTACTTTCATTTGAATTTTCAGTTCAAAATATAGTTTACTGTAATGTAGTTAAACATTAGTTTACTATAATATAGTCGAAGCCTTATTTGATTGTTTTTCTTTAATAATAAACAATCTATTTTATTCTACTCAAAATGTATTACAGGTATTCACACCAATCTGTGAAATGTAAGCAACCAACACTCGGTTTGTTCAGTGAGGTTTAAAGAAAGTAATGAGATTAATTATATAAAGTTCGGTTTCTTTGTTTAATGACATATCAACATTCGTGGGTTATTTAATGGCAAAGCCATCATTGGAGAAGAACAGCCGTGATACTATTTAACCCAAAGCTTGGTGGATAAAGGGGTTCATACCTTTCCCAAGAGTAAAAGTCCGAAAATAAACGTAATAGCGTGACTGGAGATCGAACTCGTTTACTTTACAGCTGCAACCCAGCACTTAAGCCACTACGCCCCTCCCAATCATATGAAAAATCATTACCTTAATTACAAACCGATTTGATTTCCTTCAAAACACTTTACTTGAGAAACCACTCAAACGAATGTGTTGTTCTTACTCATAGAAACAGTGACAGAAGTTACTCAATTCAATTGTTTGTATTTTACCCGACCCTTCCACCACGAGCAGAATATGACACAAGGTCAATTTCTTAGCTGAGTACAGTTGACTTAAATTCAGAGTTTTCCTTCCCATAGATTTCAACTCAATCTGCCCGACTATTTATCCACATTAAGTTGTGGCGGAAGAAAAGAGTTGGGTTCGCACCTTTCTTCAGGGCAGTAGAGCGAAGTGAAATGCCAACAGCTGCGCCCAGGGTTTGAACTCGGGTCACCGTGTCACTAATTGTCACTGCCTTCAGTTTGTTCATCACAAGCTGCTGCATGTTCTAAACAATTTCCGAGTGGCAGTCACAGAACAGGGTTTTGAATTAACTTTTGGAACCAGTGTAATATAATTGCCGAGGGATTTCGTTTTATATATCTTGCCTTTCTGTTTAGTTAGGCTGAGAACCTTTTGCTTAGCTCATGGGTTAGTCAGGTGCAACATTAACGCAGGTGTTTACGTGCGCGCAGAGAGGATATGTCATTCATAGATGTCAAAATAAAAATCCCAGATAGGAATTGAGACCAGGGTATTTGGGTAACGTCACGCATCGGAAGCGTGAACTGAGATTTGAGAAAAAGCAGTTAGTTGATTTCTCGCCTCGAAAGAAGGTTGACTTTCAGAGCTGGGCGAAGCCAGACGACTTTGTGCGCTACGGGCGCCGCGCGTTGGTTGGGTTGAGAGCTGATGATGTAAAAGCAGTCAGCATAGAAAGATTGTGTGTCTCTCTCTCCTCATGTCGAAAAACCTTTAAACTCAAAAAGGTGAATAAAAGTTTCGTACCTGAACCAATTTCGTACAGTTTCGTGTTTTTAGATTCCCTTTGTCTATTTCACACATAGCGTATATCTGGCTATGTAACACCAGTATATAGTCATGAAGACTCAGATAATAGAATTAAGGTGACTGGGGTATCATAAGAATATTATTTTGTGCAACATCTCCTTCACTGATGGCGACAGGCTGCTGGAGATCCTTGCATTCCATTTTCGGGACAGACTTGTAATTGATTAAAGATATCTTGGCTGAACGTTTATTTTTAAGGTGATAGACGAAATAAACTTTCTGTTATGTCTGTTCAACTTCATTTTTCCAGTCATCCGCGAGAAGTTGGGATATCATCTCATTGGGTCCCAAAACAATGGATAAAAGAATAATTGACTTCACACAATAGATAGAGGTCACAGATACTACTCCAAATAGTGCATTGTCGAACACGGACAGTATTTTTTATTGTTGAAAACAGTCTTTTTTTAATGCTGAAGAAAGCCTTTTTTTAATGCTGAAGACAGTCTATTTTTAATGCTGAGGACCAAAGAGCCGCCCTGTGGCTTCGAAGTAAGCGACTTCGAATTCCGGCTGCTCCATTACACTCACTTTCGGACTAATACCCCTGGGAAAGGTGAGAACCCCTTATTCTCCCAGCTAAGAGTTAAATAGTATCACTGCTGGTCTTCTACAAGTATAGCTTTAGCATAAAATAACTCACGAACGTTGATGTGTCATTAAACAAAGATAACATAGCATACTTATGATTTATACATAATTAAATAGTTTCAAGTAATTATTCCATCTTATTAGCACCAACGAAGGAAATTACTCAATAAGTAATTGATACTCACCAAAAAGTGAGCGGACACTCAGAGATGCTACTCACGCCATTATCATTCCACACAATTACAATTCCAACTTATTAGCACTAATAATTTGCTTGCACATAGTTATATGGTTTCAAATATATTAAGAAAATATATGGTTTCGTCTTGTTTCTTTGGTTTTTTTTTTCATTGGTATGTCAGACTTCGTAAGTTATTTAATGCCAAAGCCATCCATTCAGAAGAACAGTAGTGGTACTATTTAGCCCATATTTGGGGTATAAACAAGATCATAATTTCCCCAAATGTATTAGTCCGAGATACGGTTTCAAGTCTCTAATTATGATAATCTTTGGTAAACAACTATAGCTACAAGTAACATACCCCTTGGCAACGAAAGACATCATAGCGTCAGATTAGAAAACTCTAAGCAATATGACTGGAAAATAAAAAAATATATAACAAAACAATTTAAAAACTAATAAATCGAAACTGGGATCAATGTTTATGACAAAGCTGTAAGAAACTGTTAGAATGAAATGGAAACGTCTTTATTAGTGCTAAAATAAAAAGACCAAAGTATACATCCTGTAAGTCTTCTCATTCCAAAATCTTACACGTATTGGTAGACACTTTCAAAAAATTTATTAAAAAATAATGTGTGTGTGTGTGTGTGGGTGTATAAGTAAATACGTATTATACATATAAAACTCCACTTCTACCAGTACGGTCTGCATTAGTTTCTTTTTCATTCTCTTTCTTATACATTTCTATAGTAAAAATCATTTACAATGCATTTCTTTAGCATAATCATATTTAATGTATTTTTATGGTAAAAATATTTCCAATGTATCTATATTGTAAAATAATTTCCTTGGCGATTTTTGGGTAAAAAAAGAGAGATTTCCAATGCATTTCTGTCGTAAAATAATTTCTATCACATTTCTTTGTAAAAAAAAAAGAAGATATTTGTAATGCATATCTACAGTAAAATAATTATCACTGCATTTCTGTGGTAAAAGATTTGCAATGCACTTTTGTTAAATCATTTCCAATGCATTTTTTTTGGTAAAAAAGAGAACATGTTTGCGATATATATATATATATATATATATATATATATATATATATATATATATATATATATATATAAACGATTTCCAATGCATTTCTTTGGTTAAAAAAAGATATTTGCAATGCATATATATCGTAAAATCATTTTTCATGCATTTCTTTGGTGAAATATTTTTCATGCACTTCAATTGTTAAATCATTTACAATGCATATCTCTGGTAAAATCTTTTGCGATGCAAATTGTTGTAAAATCATATCCAATGCATTTCTAGACTAAAATCATTTCTAATGTCTTTATATGGTAAAAAAATTGCAATGCATTTCTACTGTAATTTCCAATGCTTTTACTTTAGAAATATAGTAGCCCTGTCCTGTCAGTAACACTTGCATTATTTCCTGATCACAGAAACCTATCCTTCCTAATTTGCAAAGCAATGCTATTGAAAAACTATTCACAATGCATTTGTATAGTGAACTGTATAGTATTATATAGTAGAATTACTTGTAATGATTTTCTTTAGTAAATCCATTAGTTGTATACTTATGTCTTTCTTTCTCTCTTTCACAAACACACACACAAACACACTCACACAAACTTGTATATATGTATATATATAATATATACCGCCACCAATTTTTAATAAAAAGTTAATTTTCTTCGGAACCAAAGATAACTGGATTTTATCATTTCTGCTGGAACATCATAGAATCAAAAAAGTTATTATTAGGTATTATACATAAAAAAAAAAAAAAACGCTACTGAAACTCAATAATAAAAAATAAAATTGAAAAACCTCTGTATGTATCTAACTAACCCCTCAGGCATGGGCAGGATGTGACACAAAGTCAATTTTTAAGTGGAGTGCAGCTGCTTTGAATTCAGAGTTTTCCTTCTCCTTGGCTGGTTGCCTTACAAAGGCTAAAGAACACAGTCTTCCTTTCTATTTAACCATAGTTGATGGTTGTGGTAGGGTAAACATATACATTCACACCTTTCCCAAGAGCATTAATGAAAAGTGAAACAAAATCAGTCTTGTCCAGGTTTGAACTCGGGTCATCGATTCCATTTCCAACATTGATAACCGTTGCCCTGAGTGCGCCAAACTTTGGTAGCCAAAAATGAAATTCCATGAATACACACACACACACACACACATACACACACACATATATATATATATATATATATATATATATTTATTAGTATTATATAATAGCTCTATCCTAGATATTGAGCACTCTCCATATTATATTGCACTTGGTTCGCCACAAACCCACAAAGTGATTTAGTGACAACCAACACTGGTATAATATATATATATATATATATATATATATATATATATATATATATATCATAAGTGTTCTTACTTTCAGACAGTTTCATATTCATATTTTGATTGATTGATTGATTGACTTTAATGGCATGTCAACTCGTTTAGGCTTATTTTGTGCCTAGAGGTTAGGGTATTGTATTCATTGTAAATTTATATTAACATTTTTTGTGCATTTGTTTCTTAAGAGTTTTTCTAAACACTTTCCCAAATACTATTTGACGCATAGATACTACCTTGGGTCAAAGTGAATCTGGGAGTAATGGCAATGAAGAGAAACTCCTCTCTTCAGATCTCCGGAACTGAAGCTTCACCATTAGATGCAGTTTAGTTTCATAACTAGGTCACTCCATTTTTCTTTGGCGGGTGGTTTTGCCCCTCCGCAGTAGATACAGTCAGTGTATTCTAAGCCCCATCGACCGAGCAGTTTTGGTTACAGAGTTTCAATGCTTTACGGTTTGTTAATAAATAATACCTAATAATATCCGTATAGATTGTTCTACTAGAAATAACAGAATCTAGTTATTTTTTAGTTTAGAGGAAAATTAACTTTTAATAAAAAAATTGTTAAGGGTGAACTTATTTGTGAGTGATACAGAGTACGTGGTCCTCTCACAACAAAAACTGAATATAAAAAATGTTGTTGCTTGACATACAACATTAGGCCTTTTATTTTTCCTTCTTTAATGGCATATCAACCTTTGGCAGGTATTTAGAATTTTCAATTTCAACATAATGTTCTCCATTGTTGCCTCGTTCCATGCATTTTTTCAGTTCTGGAAAGTGTTCTTGAAGTTCTTTTGAGTAAATGTGTACAGGTCTTGTAAAGCGTTTTCTATATCACTGCTGGAGAAGCAGGGACGAGCTCATAAGTGATGTACTCTTATGGACCCCCACACATGGCCGTGCAAAAGCAGGACGAACAGCACGAACATACATTCAGCAACTATGTGAGGATACGGGATGTTGTCCAGAAGACCTGCCTGAGGCGATGAACGATAGGGAAAAGAGGCGAGAGAGGGTCAGGGGGATCCGTGCTACCAGCACGACATGATGATGATGATGATGATATCTTCTCTCATCTGAAACGAACGACCTTTCAGGCTGGATTTCAGCACTGAACCCCTTTCCAAGAAAAAAAAAGAAGCAAAAAACAAAAACAAAAAAAAAACAAAAAAAAAACACACCCTGAGAGCCAAAATCCAGAGAGGAAGGTAACTAACCAACTCCTGACTGGCTCTGTCACTATTCCATTTCCATCGATTTGCTAGCAGTCACAGTACAAATTTTGTGGCAACATGGTGCATTGGTTCTTTTTTGACACAATCATGTGGCATGAATTTTTACAGATTTCTAACTTCTTTTTGAACTTCCCTGACAATCAAGCGATGCTTTCCGTGGAAAGCATGCATCCATCGAAGTAGAAGGTCATGTAGATTTTGAATCGTCTTTCTTTCCGATCTGAAACGCTGGTACTACTCGTAGCATTAAGTACGGTCCAAACAATCTTCCTACCGACCGGTTACCACATTCGAAAATCCCAAGCGAAAAACGATTGCTTATTTAAAACTATTATTCTTATTTTTCCGACAATATATGAATATATCCTATAGAAACCTGAAGAAAAATGAAGTTATCTGCTTATATCGCAGATCGTACAAAGAGAGCATAAATGTTAATTCTGTTTCAGACATTATCTATCTATCTATCTATCTATCTTATACTCCATATATAAGTACACTACTAACAATTTTTTTCCCAATAAAAATTCAATTTTCTTATAAAGCAAAGATGCTAGTATTTTTTTTTAATTGTGGAACATTATTGTTTGGTTTGGTGTTTAATGGCATATCAACCTTCGTGGATTATCTAGTGCCAAAACAATCCTTGTAGAAGAACAGTAGTAGTACGATTTAACCCATAGCTGGGGGGGGGGATAAAGGGGATTATGTCTTCCCTGAAAGTGAACGTAATAGCACAACCTGCATTCGAACTCGTTTATTTCGATGTCGCAGTCCAGCACGTTAGCTACTACGCCACGAGGATTCTCTTGGGGAACATCTTAAAGGCCAAACGGATAGTGTTAGGTATTATTTATTGCTAAACTCTACAGCATTGAAACTTTGTAACCAAGAATAAGTACATTCCTTATAATAATTTATGTAATCTTATTTTTATGGTATGGTTTGCTTTCTTTGTTTAATGACATATCAACTTTCCTGAGTAATCTAATTCCAAAGCAACACACTTTATTTTAGTTACAGAATTTCTATGTAGCAGTGTTTTGTAATAAATAATATTTGATAATATTTATTTTGATAGATTGCCTAGTCGGCTGGGGCTGAAGAATACACCGACTGATTCTCTGCAGAGGGGTAAGATCCCCCGCCCAACGTTTATGACACTAAACAATCTGATGGTGAGATTCCTGTAATGCTGGAACGTTGAGGAATGCGGAGTATCCCTTCATTGCCATCGCTCCGAGGTCCACTCTGGCGCGGAGTGGGAGCACCTGATAGGGTCCTATCTATGGGTAAAATAGAACTAAACTGTGTACTTATGCTAAATTAAATTGCTTGAAATAGAACTGTTTATGTATGCCAAACTGAATTACTTGAAATAGAACTGTTTTTGACATTGAAACTGTACTTACGCTAAACTGAATTCAAACAATACAGTTCTATTTCAAACAAACAGAACTGTTTTGACATTTAACTGTGTGAAAACAAAAACTATAGTTATACAAAACTGAATTGTTTGAATTAGAATTGTTTGACTAAACTGAATAGCGCGAAATAGAAATATTTTTACAACTAAACTGTGTACTTATGCTAAACTGAATTGTTTGAAATAGAACTGTTTATTTGTATAAAAATGGATTTGGTATTAAATAACCTACAAAGGTTGATATGCCATAAACTCAAACAAATAAACAAAAATCCATTTTGATTATAAATGTTCGATTAAAAACAATAAAATCCTGGTATCTTTCCTTTTGAAGAAAATTAACTTGTTACCAGAAATTAGTCGATAGTGTATCTATGTACACCAAAATTTGAAGTTTGGCATAACAGTTAACGTCTTGGAAAATGGAATCGGTGGACAGAGTTCAAATGGTAACCGGGGTAGTTTAAGAAAACTGGTAAAAGACATGAATTATTACCGCCCTCTCAAAAGGTCCAGTCTAGCATTAACTCTGTTGCTGATGTCAAAGGTTTATTTACCCAACCTCTCCACTGCAGGCAGGATGCGACGCAAAGTCACTTTTCAAAGCGGAGTATAGCTAGTTTGAATTTAGACTTTTCCTTCTCCTAGATCGGTTGCCATACCAAGGCAATCTGTCGTATTATTTATCCATAGCTAGGGAAGGTGGATTAATACTTTCTATGTATTTACCCAACCCCTCTGACACAGACACGATGCCACAGTTGGTCAAATCTTAAGCGGAGTATAGCGGCTTTGAATTTAGAGCTTTCCTTCTCCCAGACCGGTTGCTATGCCAAGGTTAAAAGCCCAGTCTGCCCTACGATTTACCCATAGCCGGAAGGAGAAGGGATAGTTTTACGCCTTTCCCAATGGCATTAGCGCCAAGTGAAATGTAAACAGCTATATCCAGAATTTGAATTTGAGTCACCGAATCCGTTTCATATGACAGTAACTATTGCGTTACGAGCGCCTCCAGTTGGTACTATGTAACCCAGAACAACCTGTTGCATATTACTTTAGAAGAAATGATCACTGTGAAGTAATCTTATGACGCTGATAAGTGCCATAAATGTTTCAGTATGTTACACTGACGATCTACGTAATCATACGATAATTCGGTTCGATTTTGATATTTTATGATTGCATATTAATCTTTTTCATGACAGATGATAATATAAAGATAAGGATATTTATTTAATTACAAGTGAAGGTCTTATAGAATGGTTACCAAGATTGTCTGAAAGACTAATTGACTAATTCATTAGTTTCAAAACTATTTTCATGGGTTAAGTTATTTGGTTTAATGGCATATCAACCCTGGCGGGGAGAGAGATAGATTCATGCCTTTCTCCAGGGCTTTAGCGTGAAATGGATCAAACAGTCTCATCCCAGACAATAAACGTTACGCCAAGTGCATTTCTACTTCCAGTGTAGATCAATTCGCCGGAGAATTTGATTTTCACTGGGTGTCCGACCCTCTGAGCTGTGCTATATTAAGCTGAGCTATATTAAGCTGAGTTTCGTAAAGAAGTATAGATTCAAACACCAGTCACACTGTTACATTCACTTTCGGACTAATGCCCTTGAGGAGAAATATGGACCCAATTATCCCTCCAGCCGTGGGTTAAATAGTACTACTGCTGTTCTTCTACAAGGATAGCTTTGGCATTAAATAACCCATGAAGTTTGATATGCCATTTTAACAAAAGAAACCAAACCAAATCAAACCCAACGATAACCTAGTTGGCTGTGGCTGTAGAATACACCGACTGCATCTTTGCAGCGGGGTAAGCCCCCCAAACAAGTGTCCTGGATATGACACTAAACAATCTAATGGTGAGGCTCTAGTAATGCTGGGGCTTTGGGCGATATGTAGTACCCCTTCATTGCTGTCGCTTCTAGGTGTATTCTGGCCCGAAGCGGTAGCTCCTGATAAAGTCCTATTTATGGATCAAATAGAACTGTTTGACATTCAAACTATGTGTAAACAAATGACTGGTGTTTAATTGAATTGTTTGTGATACATAACAATACTTGGAACCATTTAACTTTGTTGTTATGCTAAACTAAATTGTTTGAAATACAGGTGTTTGCTTTTTTAATTGTGTATATCTACAAAATGTGTTTACAAATCATATATTTGATATGTATGCCCGTGGTGTAATGGTTATCGTCGTAGGAAATGGACACGGCGACATGAGTTCAAATCCTGCACTAATACCATTAGGAAAGGTATGAATCCAATTATTCTCCCTCCAGCTACGGGTAAATAGTAGGACAGACTAGGTTCTTCAGCCTTGGTGAGGCAACTAGTCTAGGAGAAGGAAAACCCTGAATTAAAACCTGTTAAACTCCGCTTAAAAATTGACCTTGTGTCATATCCTGTCCGAGCGGAGGGGTTGGTAAATAGGATATATTTGATATTTATGTAAAAACAGGATTTGGCATTAAATAACCAACAATAGTTCATTTGCAAATCAAACCAAAACCAAACCAAGGAGAAAGAAGAATAGAATAGATGTTCCAATATTATTTTTCCCGCCATTTTTATTTAGCTGCACGCCTCTTGAAGCCCTAACGAACACCACCGAATGCACATGTTTCCATTGCTTGCTGATAGCCCTGCACTTCTTCTACAGGAAGCCCGCCTCTAATGATCGGTATGTCTACTCTTTAGGCTCGTGGTTTTCAACAGAATTCGCTTCTGGTTACCGTGGTTTCTTTTGTTCGGCAGTCTCTTTGTCGCCATTGTAATCGTTGACCGACCTAAGTGAACAACAGTAAGTACCATCTCCTGCAAAAGTAGTTGAAGAGATCGCTTCTTAGTCGTCAACTCTTCTGTTGACAAAGGCCCTGAACTAAAACCACGATAGCAACAAAGCAACAATAATTATCATAATCATAAAAAGAAAGAAACAAATTAAAAAAAAAAGAAACGAAAAAGCCGAAAGTTCCAAAATTCACTGAACACCTATGAAGATATCGAAAAAAAAAAATCACGGGAACCGTGTAAACTCGCGTATAAGTCGATGATCTAAGAATGAATCAATATACTGTCACATGCATTGGTTGAATTTGACTTTTTGACTAAGCAATCATTAATTGATAATATGCCCCATGTAATGGTTGAACCTGAGCCATTAACCAGTTGATCATTAATTGCTAGTATGGTTCGTGTACAGGTCGACCTATATCTTTAATTAAGTGATCATTAATTAATGGTATGTCTCGTGTACAAGTCGAACCTATATTTTTGATTAAGTAAAGTTTGCGACCGTAGTCGAGGGGGGAGCCGAATGCTCCCTTTTCGATAGCTACTACGCCGAGACATAAGGGAGGGCGCTACTCCTTCCCCTTGATTGCTCCACTTTATCCTTGATACGTACCTTATAATGCTGAGTGTGAAACAAGGAGGTATCAAGTACCATTTTTTGAGTCTTTGGTATGACTTGACCTGGGATTGAACCCTGATCTCCCGGATCTTTGACAAAGTGATTATTAATTGATGGTATCCCTCGTGTATAGATCGAACTAGGGTCATTGACGAGATTATCATTAACTACTGGTATGCCTCATATATAGGTCGAACCTGCGTTAATGATCCAATAATTATTGTTTTATCACATGTCTTGTGCAAAGGTTGACCCAGGATTTTAGAACAAGAAATCATTAATTTACGGTATACCTCGTCTACCGACCTTTGAATTTAGATCAATAATCGTCAATCTATATTATGACTCGTGTAAAAGTCGACTCTTCATTTCGGACCACGTAATCATTAAGTAATCATTAATTTTTGGTATGTCTCATGTATACTACGTCTCGTGTAAAGGTCAACCATAGATTTATAGGAAGTGTCCTCGAGTTGTAATGGTTAAAGCGATGGACTGCAGAATTGTAGTAAGCGAGTTCGAACTCCAGTTGCGCTATTACGTTCACTTTCGGACAAATATCCTTGAGAAAGGTATGAACACTCTTATCCTGCCAAGTATGGGTTAAATAGTACCACTACTGTTCTTCTAGAAGGATGGGTTTGACATTAAATAACTCAAGAAGGTTGAAATGCCATTAAACAAAGAAACCGAACTGAAACCGTTGATTTATGGCAATTATTAATTTTCTATATGCCTTGTATTCAAGTCGAACAAATCTTGAACATGATGGAATAAGAAAGCACCAGTTTTGGGGTATACAAAACACATATCTAGAACCTCTCACGGAAAATCTTTTATCTCAGGTCTTATAAAACGAGGATCAGTGAGCCTAGAGCACAGTGCACTAAATGGCACTTTACACTTAAGTACGAGAAACTTCAGCAAAAATTTATTGTATGTTTGTGTTCAGGTCTTTGTTCAAGTCACTCATAATTGAATATTATTATTGAAATACAAAATAATTTTTACGTAACAAGTAAATATATTTCATTCCTGTACGAAAAACAAAGCTGCTTTTAAGTCCGTCATAGCCTGCACGAATTTCAATCTAATGAATCTTACGAGTCACATACAGTTTGATAAGCAATTTTGTACTCGAAATACTTGTCTCTAAAATTCGACTTATATACGAATATGTACGGTCACTGTGAGTTTATTCATTGGTTTTACACACGTTGCTTACTCAAGCACCTTATCACTCAGATATTTGATTTGCACCATAACCATAAGTACACATACTAACATTGCTTATATATGCTAGCTTGTTTAGACATACCCCCACGGACAGATACAATGCAAAAATCTACGCACTTAAGAAGAAAAATATTCCCCCCCACACATACAAACACACTCGCATACACACTTACATGAAACCGATGGTCGCAGACAAGCTTCCATGTTATTAAATATATATAAAAACTAATATATATGTACTTATATATATATATATATATATATTGTATACCAGTGTTGGTTGTCACTGAATCACTTTGTGGGTTTATGGCGAACCAAGTGCAATATAATATGGAGAGTGCTCAATATCTAGGATAAAGCTACTATATAATAATAATAAATAAATGTATAACAGATTTATGTATTTAATGCCATGTAATTTAGTCTGCGACCCCTGGGTTTCATGGAGTTTTTACAAAACCACAATCATCAGGAAGTTAAGAAAATGAAATGAATCAAAAATCAAAAAATACGGTCAAGCACATACTATCACACGTAAAGTTTCCTACAAAATCCCAACGGTTTTTGACAGTATTTTTCGATTTTCGTTTCATTTCATTTTGTTAACTACCTGATGATTGTTATTTTGTAAAAACTTCATGAAACCCAGGGCTCGCAGACTAAATTCCATGGCATTAAATATACAAATCTATTATATATATATATATATATATATATATATATATATATATATATATATATATATATATATATATATATCGGGGCGAAAGGTCTATGTATCCAACACATACACTGCATGCCTTACCTTTTTTCCAGGATAATTTTGTACAATATTGATTATACTAATTATTGATTATTTTCACTGTTTTATTTGTTCTTGTATTTTTTCTATTTCGTATTTCTTCATTTTTTTTAGACAGTTGTTAAAAGCGATACTATTTAGGGAGTGTAAGTTGAGAAAATGCCTGTTAGTTTAGCAAGAAAAGACGCAAGTAAAAGCATTGAATTTAGTAGTTTTTCCATTGCCTTTAAGTAGGGAGATTGAGAGACAAGGAAAAAGAAAAAGCCTTCCCTGTTTTATTATTCCCTTCAAGTTGGGTGCATGAAAAAGAAAGAGAAAATAATGAAGTGGGGAGTCACAGAGAGAAAACCATCGAAAAGCAGAAATTCTTTTGCTTGCTTTCGAGCAGTATTAATACAGTACATACTTTCTATCGAAGTGATCAGTGTGGCTGAAATCAAAGAAATTCCTTTCAAAGGACAGATTTAGATTTTAAAAAATTGTATTATTCGGTTCTAAATTACATATTTGATGAATTTATTGTTCAAGTTGACTAAAGATTTAAAACTTTGGGATAGTTTAGATTTGTAGAATTGTTAAATCCAAAGTTGACGAAAAAAAGAAAATTCCGATGGAAGCGTTTTCAACTTTGGATGAAAAAAAAAAAAAAATATTGGAATGAGATGCGAGCTGAAATCAGTTTATGCTGCAATTTTTACAAAGCAAATATCAAGTATCCAAGAAGTCGCAGATATAAAACTTCAACTCAACCAACTTTTGGAAGAAGTAATCAAATTATGACGTTTGATTCTGACTATACCAGCCATATCTGCTTCCTGTGAAAGATCATTTTCTGCAGCAAACGTGTAAATAATTATCTGAAGTGTTTCCAACGTGAAGAGCGATTAAGAAATTTGGTTTTGAATTTTCATGAATAAAAACCTTTTGAAGAGGATGAAGGTAATGGGTGGTGCTGAAACTTTTTGCAACAAAATGATCGATGGATTTGCTAAAAGAAACGAAAAAGTGAATTGATTAACGAATAAATCTTCATAACTCGTTATTTGTAGATTTTATTATTTTCTCTCGTAATCAATAGCAGTCATCTTCATAACCAGGATAACTAAAAGTGGTAGGATATCAAGTCAAAGGGAGCGGGGTATCAAATCGGAAGCGGGGTCCGTTGATAAAAGTATATTTTCTCAAATTAGAACTAATTCACATCATATTCAGTGATCGGGAGAGGGGCAAGTTAATAATTTTTCAAGTTTGCGATTAGTCTGCATAATGGACTGCATACCCTAGTTCTCAAGTTATCTTTCGCCACTGATATATATATATATATATATATATATATATATATATATATATATATATATATATATATATATATGTGTGTGTGTGTGTGTGTGTGTGTGTGTGTGCAGCATTTCTTCGTAAAAACATACATTATCAAACAATATAGACATTCTTTGTCTACTCATTTTTGTGTATATATATATATATATATATATATATATCCTTTCGAGTCACTGCATTGATTTTATGGTATTCAGTGTTTCAATTACCAATTACTGCTGGATATTATAAAATCAATGCGGTGACTCGAAAGGATATATACAAAACTGTGTAGACAAAGAATGTCCATATTGTTTAATGGAATATATATATATATATATATATATATATATATATATATATATATATATATATATATATATATATATATAATATGGAAAAAAAGATATTTAGAGGAAGTATTCATTTATGAATAATATTCCACGTTTAACGTTTTTTTTTGTTAAACCATCGCCATGATTTCACAAAATTATATGTGATGGTATGTCTCATTCAAAAATAATATTCGAATATTAGATGAGAGATAACATCACATATTAAAATCGCCTTGAAGATAGTTAAAAAAAATCAAGAAACAAAACGTAGGTATATATATATAAACATGCTCTGAATATGTAATTCTTTATTTTGTATATTTACCTCACAGCGGGTTTATTTCTATTTCTCTATAACACACACACACACACACACACACACACACACACACACACACACACACACACACACACACACGCACGCGCACGCATATATATATACATCAAATATACACTCATTGTATAGATGTATATGTAATTCATTTGTCCATTCATGCATCTGTAATTCCCTTTAAATATTTTCATTTTTTGTACATAAAATTCATTTAATGTGTCATATTGTGTTTGTTGTATTCACTCATCAATTAATAAATATTGGTACACACACACGTGCGTGGGTATGTGTGTGTGCGCACGCACGCACACACACAACACACACACGCACACATATATTTATAGTATTACATACATGCATACTGCCAAATATAGATAATATTTAAAATTTACATTCAAATTTAACATATATTAGAGATTACACACAACACATCACACACACACACACACATATATGGATATATAGTATAAAGGATATATATAAATATATATATATTATATAGGTAATGTTTAAATGCTTTTATGTATTCGTATATAATAATTCCGAACCGCACACTACATAACATACATTACATAAATACCATACATACCGCACATACTATGGACATACAAGTGTTGGCCGACAAGCAAAACTTTTATTCATTACCACCGCTGTCTAAACTGGATGCACGGTTGAGAACCTGCCAAGAACGATGGAAGATGCAAACAGATGACGATGAGAGCAGCATGACTCGATGGAAATCTATCTGGAGAGAGAGAGAGAGAGAGTGGAGAGAGAGAGAGAGAGGTTCTTTAGATTTTTTTAAATCTTAAAATTTAAATGAATACGTGTGCTCAGCTGTGAAATTTTTATGATAAAGTTATCTTGTCAAAATGAATCTGAGCCAATTTGAAACACACACACACACACACACACACACACACAACACAAACACCACACACACACACTACACAACACACACACAAAATTAAAGCCAGTTTGGATACTCTTTGAACACTAGTTTTGATGAAACCTTCTGTACGACTTTTTCATGTCTCCTAAAACTGAAAAATTATCTGAAGGGTACGATTAAACTTTCAGCTTCACATCCAGTCAAAGAGAAGTTTCAGAAGTGCCCTCGAACAATTGATAACTCACTGTAACAAGTGTGTTCAGACACCAAGGGAACTAGTTTGAAATAGCAGGATCATTTGGTTAAGAATTTTTTGAGTGGGAATATATCACATGATCGTCTCTCTTTTTGAGTTATGTCCGTGGCAATCAAATAAACAAAGGAACATTTCATACATGACACGAATGTGTACCTTCTTCTACCGCAATTGCTGATACCTGAATAATCATGAGAGTAGGTCTACTTGTGGAAGTAATCAATTTGTAAAATTCGTTTGTTCTGTGTCTCGAATAATTTGAGTTACTCAAGACTGCTTGAAAAGAGTTTCTGAGGCAGATATGTATAATTGCTAGTGAAAGAGTAAGCCAGACTTGTCCGAAATCTTCTTCTAGTGGACAGATATTATTCCTCGTGCTCCACAAATACTATATAAAAGTAAAGTTGGTGGCCGTAGTCGAGGGCGACCTGAAGGCTCCCTTTTCAATAGCTACTACACCGAGGTGTAAGGGAGGGCGCTACTCCTTTCACCTGGATTGCTCTACTTTATCCTTGATACGTACCTTATAATGCTGAGTGTTAAGCTAAGAGGTATCAAGTACCATTTTTCAAGTCTTTAGTATGACCCGACCTAGGATTGAACCCCGATCTCCCGGACCATTAGCGAACACTCTACCCACTAGGCCAATCAGCCGGTTCAATACTATGTACGTTAGTAATATCTTTCAGGAATTTATTAATAACGATTAAAAACATAATCGTTACACTAATTGCGCAAACTCTCTGTAACCAAAAATTAAGTCATATGTATATATATAAGACGTGTACTTATTTTTTGATTGTTCTCTATTAATATTTTTGAGTTTTCCTTCTCTTAGTTCGGTCGTCTAACCTAGCTAAGGAACCTATTTACCCATAGCCGGGGGGGAGTTAGGAAAGAGACTAATAGATTTATGCCTTTCCCAAAGACATTTTAAGTTTAAATAAATACGTATGCATAACTGGATTGTTTTTTTATTTTTTATTTTTTTATCTAAACTGCTGTCTAGACGTCTATTCTTCATCTAGACGTCTATTCTTCATCTAGACGATTCAGTAGAAAAGATTCAGTTGAAAAGGATCTTGTTGAATAGATATGCGTTACCACATTTTTTCGAAAGATGAGACAGGAAAATTGTTGGATAGATATGTGTTGTTACATTAAAAAAATTATTTTAGATATGCGTTACCACTTTTTATTTGAATTTGATTCCTTTAACTTCAACTACATATCTTTTTTTTTCTCTCAGTTATGAAAAATCTTCAGGTTTTATATTTGTTTAAACTTCTATCTAGCAGATGATAGGACAGAAACATGGGGGAGTACAAATGTTGTTTTTTTTAAATAACGTTACATTTTGGTTTAAAAAAAAAAACAATTTGCAAATGAAGACTTCAATTTGATAAAATCAAAAGAGAAGTCAACCCAAACCAAAGATTTAAAAAAGGCTATAATGGGAAAAAAATCTGTCAGAATCCACAGAAAATTTCCGTATTATCAATTTGTGATACACACACACACACACACACACACACACACACACACACACACACACACAAGCAATATAAGGTACGTATTGGAGGTGCCCGTGGTGTAATGGTTATCGTCGCAGGAAATGGACACGGCGACACGAGTTCAAATCCTGGACGAGACTGATTGCATTTCACATAGCCCTAATACCCTTGGGAAAGGTATGAATCCAATTATTCTCTCTCCAGCTATGGGTAAATAGTAGAGCAGACTAAGTTCTTCAGCCTTGGTGAGGCAACTAGTCTAGGAGAAGGAAAACTCTGAATTCAAACCTGTTAAACTCCGCTTAAAAATTGACCTTGTGTCATATCCTTCCCGAGCGGAGGGGTTGGGTAAATATGAATATAAGGTACGTATCAAGGGTAAAATGGAGCAATCCAGGGAAAGGAGTAGCGCCCTCTCCTACACCTCAGTGTAGTAGCTATTGAAAAGGGAGCCTTCTGGTTGCCCTCGACTACGGTTGCCAACTTTACTTTTTACTTTTATATATATATTAGCATCATCATCAAGTCGGGCTGATAGCACGGATTCCCTTGACTCTCTCATCATTAGTCCCAATCAGCTATCGCTGTTGGTATGTCCTATACGCGGCATCCAGTGTCCCCTAATATGTAAGTTTATGCTGGTCGGCCAACACTGGTGTATCCATGTGTAGGAGTCCACAAGAGAACGTCACTTATGAATTCGTCCCTGCTTCTCCAGCAGTGCCCAGCATGTCTTGTTCATCTTACTTGGATGGTTTGTAAGATGGGAGGTAAGTATTCATATAGCTGCTGTTTTTGTGGGGTATTGTTTTTAGGATTTGTTTAGAACAGCAGGCAGCATCCTTGTGTAGTCCCCATCTACGTTTTTCTCTTAGCGTTTTATTAGTCTAAGCTACAACTTGGAAGAATTCCCGTTTTATTTTATTAGAGAGATCAGAGTTCCATATGATCGATAGCCTATCAACAGTAGTTCATACCTTTTCTATGTGTATATTGACATCACTTTCTGTAGATGAGATATTGCTACCGAGTTAAGTGAACTGGTCAACTTATTTCAAAGGCTTGCCATTTAATGTGGAAATGGCTTCATTTTGTTGAAAGCATATAAACTGTGTTCACATCGAGGCAAATACCTCTTATTGCTAGTTCCAGGCTATACAGTAGGGATTCGGTCATAGGCAGGTGTATTTGCGAGAGAATCTCAATTTAAAGATATCCTCATTCAGAGTATATTAAAAAAAAATCCAAGGTGGCTATAATGGATATATAACACTGATTTGTATGCTTCAAAAATCCAGATTTATATATATATGTGTGTGTGTGTGTGTGTGTGTGTGTGTGTGTGTTTGTGTGTTTGCAAAGTCTGATAAAAGTATCGAGACTAAGGCTTTAAATAAAAAGAATGCTTTTGGCAAGACAAAAATTTTGGGCTTGAAAGCCTTATAGTTAAACTAGAATTGAATAAGAAAAAAAAAAAAAAAAAAAAGAAAAGAGGAATAAAATCAAACATATGTTTAATGATCAATGGTATGAAACTGATTTATTTTGGAATTCCATTGTTATTTACGATGAAAAATGGTTTTTCATATAACTAGAAAAATTCTGATTCACAATGGTCAACAATGATAAGCCATACCTCAAACCAAGCAACACAATTGTCACTGGCAACACATGGTGAACATTTGCTAGAAAAGGAGTAGTTTGATACAATACAGCTTTGCAAAAAAGAAAAATGTTCAGGCGATAAATGGTTGCCGATATGGAAATCAGCTTGTGACCTTACATCCACAACTGCAAACCCCACATCGCTAAAATACTCCAGTAATATTTTTCGCCTCTTTTTATAATCTGTCTTTAGCACCGCATACGAATAGGATTTGACACAAGGTATTTTGAAAAAGCGGAGTTTAACAGGTTTGAATTCAGAGTTTTCCTTCTCCTAGACCGGTTGCTATACCAAGTTAAAATTGCACAGTCAGTCTTACTATTAACCCATAGCTTATAGCATATAGTCTTACTTCACCATTTGCAAATTATGCTGTTTTATTTCCTCTTGCTTTGCCATTGGCTGAAAATCTTGAGGTTATTGAAAACTATGGTTTTTCGATATATTGTCCAATTTTTAATGAAAAGTAAACATATGCGAAGAGCTACATTTTTTTGTGCGGACGTTTATGAATCTTCCACGACTCATTCGTATTTTACCCATTTAAAAATTCCTACTCTTGAAAAACCTATCACCCACTTATAATTACAAATTTTTGTTTTCCTGTTTCATTCTCCTTTTCTGTATCTCTACATCGGAAGGCATGATCTTTCACCCATCAGTCACCATTTCCCAAGTTTCTGTCCCGGGGGACAAATCGGTCATAAACCTTTGTACTCAGTATCCAGATATTTCCCAAAAACTAAGAAGTGATGTAAGGGGACAGAGAATGGGGTATCGGGTGGAGATATTCGGAAAGTAAACGTGTTGTTCATCTTTTTCCCTTCTCTTTCTTTCCTTTTGTTTTTAGCTTATATATATATATATATATATATATATATATATATATATATATATATATATATATATATATATATATATATTAATCTACAGACAGACTGTTTCGTTGTATCACAACACTTCAGTGTGGCGAGACACGCGAGACGCTCCAAGCCGGGATCGAAACCGGCCTAACTTTACGTCAGGTAGATGATATACCCCTAGGCTAAGCCTGCGACTCAACGTCTGCTCGGGAATTAACGCATATGAATCAAATTTCATTTGTTTGCATTTTGCACTAATATATATATATATATATATATATATATATATATATATATATATATATATATATATATATATATATATATATATATATATATATATATATATATATATATATATATATATATATATATATATATATATATATATATATATATATATATATATATATATATATATATATATATATATATATATATATTCCCCATATCAAACCACGGCTGTAATGAGTTTGATTCTCATTGTGGCCTACAGCTTTGGTAATAAGCTGTAGTAATTGAAGTTTCGTAAATAATTAAAGCCGAGAAAGGAAGAAAATGAGAGCCACACATATGAAAGGAATCAGCCCTATATTTGTATTTACCCAACCCCTCCGCCATGGTTAGGAGGCAACACAAGTTGATTTTTTTTAGCGAAATACAGATGGTTTGAATTCAGAGTTTTCTTTCTCCTCGACTAGTTCTCATCCCAAGAAAACTAAGGGGACTAGTCTGCTCAACTACTCACAATTGTGGAGGAAGGAGAATAGATACTTTTTCCAAATGAAGTGAAATACTAACAGTCTAGATCAGGATTTGACCTCGGGTCAACGTGAATATTTCCCTCTGCGATAACCCCAACGTCACACGAGCCTCCATCAACCCAATGTTGATAAGTTGCTGTATTTAAATCGCTGAGAAAGACACGTTTTTCTATGATATTTGAAATTAATGCAAGAAAATAAATTTCTTTTGTACTATGCTAAATATGGATCACGGATGAAGTTCCAAGTATCGTTTTAGATTTTCTTTTCGTAATATCAACTGTTGAAATCGGGGAGGGTTGTATTTTCTCATGAATATTATATGCCATCAAATACAGTCATAAGCTAAAAGAAAGAAACCCAATTTGAACGAATAAAAAGAGCGATCTCTATGATTTTTCGGATCATATAAGGGTGACTTCGTTTCTTTCCGTAACCTAAGATTGATTGATTTATTTTAACGGCAGATCAGCCTGTGTAGGGTTATTTTGTATTACAGACCAGGGAATTGTGATCATCGTACATTTATATTCACTTTTTCTGTATTAGCTTGTTAAGAGTGCTTTTGCACACAGTTATATGATATCAAGTATTTCTTTCTTATACAAATAATCTGCACACAGTTGAATCGTTCGGGAGAGAGTTTTGGTTATGTAGTGTCTAAAGTGCTGGATTGCGACATCGTAGTAAGCAAGTTCGAACTCCAGTCGCGCTATTACGTTCACTTTCGTACTAATGCCCCTGAGAAAGGTATAAACCAACATCCCCATAGCTATGGGTTAAATAGTACCACTACTGATCTACAAAGATGACCTTAGCATCAAATAACTCACAAAGTTTGATACGCCATTTGAAAAAAAAGGGGAAAAAAAAAAGAAAAGAAATTAATAATTTCAAGTATTCTATCTAATATTAATAATTATATAGTCTCAAGTAATTATTTCAACTTCATTGCTCTAAGTGGGCCGATGACCAGCATAGTCAAGCAGGGCTTGAGCCTCGGCTTGTGCCTTGACCTTCCCCTCCTCTAATACCCATTATAATTCGATCTTCGGGTCATTGACTCTCTGTCAAGTCCTGTCTGGTGGGAGGCAGAGACAAATAACTTATCTCTCTTCAAAGCGTCAGGCAGAAATAAACTTGCAAATACCAGTCATATTCTTATAGTAGTTTTATTAATACTATCCTCTCTTGCGAATTATTTTTTACCAGTTTTACCTGGAGTTTTTTTTTTGTGTTTTTACTGAAATCTAAGGAAGACTAAAATTTTTCAGGACTCTTCTAAGTATTCAAGCTGATTTTAACACTGCTGTGGTCTATATTGTCTCAATTCTTCAGTTCATCCAGTTTCTTTTCCAGGCTTTTAGATAAGTTTGGTTTCATTGCAGTACTATTTAAACCATAGCTGAGGGGAATATGGAGATTCATGCCTTTCCCAAGGGTATTAGTACGAAAGTGAACGTAATAGCGCAACTGGAATTTAACCTCGCTTACTAAGATGTCGCAGTCCAGCACGTTAACCACTACGCCACAGCGACTCTCACCCAGGCCTTTGGAGATCGTGCCAAGTGCACCAACTACTATTGGTATCACCATCACTTTCATGTTTCACAGCTTTTTCAGCTCTCTGGCAAGAAACAAAATTTCAAAATAAACATATTTCCAAACATCCCTCATCAATACCGATCAATTTAGTTTCTGTATCTAAAAATGATTAACTATTACTATCTATCTATATCTAATCGATATATCGATTTATTTATCGAGCAACTACTTATTCTGAAATATTATTTTTTCATGTTGGAACTGGGCATATTGTATTTGGCAAACCAGGTGTCTGAGTCACCTCAGGAAAATGGCCATTCGCGGCTTCACCCCTCAATCTGAGCCAAGCTTGTCAGGTAATGTTCCGGTCATAATCGTCAATTTTATTCTTCTTAGTTCTAAGACATTTAGTCAATCGTATTTGTGTTCGTCACGTATTTTCTGTTTTTTTTTTTCATTTGGTGTTGTCGAACTTGGAAAACGTTCAAAATTAGGATAGAATCCGACTGTTATGTGTATTAAACAGCAACTATGACCTTCCTGCTTTGCTTACTTTCTTCCTGTCGCATCGTTTCATCCTTTCTTTATTTTTCCTAATATTCATTCATTCTTTTTTAAATCATATTTTATTATATTCGTTTAGAATAGAGTTGTCGGCTAACAAAATATTTTAGATGACTCGCATTATTTTCAGTGAAATGTATAATACATTATATAATAAAGCTGAATGTGCCTTTATATACATATACACACATGGAAAAAGGTAACATCGACAAAAGTAATAACGTTTGACAATACTTTATCTAATAAAACGATTTAAAATAACATTGTTCAACTTGACTTGTTCAATAATTTGAGTGACTTCGGTCACCAAAAAATCAACTAGTCTTTTCCTTTCTCAGTCAATGCATGTGTCCGCAAAATCGATAAATAAATAAATAAATAATAATAATAATAATAACGCACAACCCAGCAGCTGTCCTGGAGAATGACGCCACAAACTCCTATGGGACTTTGACATACAAACAGATCACCTAATCTCTGGCCAGAAGATCAGACCTTATAGTAATCAACAACAACAACAACAACAAAAAAAAAGAGAACTCCAAAAATTATAGATTTTGCTGTCCCGGTTGACCACAGAATAAAACTGAAAGAAAGTGAAAAGAAGGATAAGTACCTCGACCTTGCAAGGAGATTAAAAAACTATGGAACATGAAGGTGACGATTATACCAATCGTGATTGGTGCATTCATTAACTAAAGGACTATTAAAGGGTCTGGAGGACTTGAAAGTTGAAGGACGGGTGGAGACCATCCAAACTACAGCATTATTGAGTACGGCCAGAATAGTGAGAAGAGTCCGGGAGACATAAGGAGACTTGCTGTCACTCAAACTCCTGTGAAAACCATCAATTAACGCTGATGTGAAAAACTCTAAAGGAGTAAATAATAATAATTATAAGCAAAAATAGACAAGACGCAACAAAATACCAAATGTAGGTTATGTGGTGATAGAGACGAAAGGATCAATCTTATAATTATCGTCCTAAAGAAAACAATACTACAGCTTTATTTTAAAACTTTTATTGAAAAAATCAATTTAGGTAACTTGATAATGTAGTAGAGCTGACATCTATTCAATGTAGTCACCTTCAGCCTCAAACACCGCCTCGATACGGATCCGGAACTGGAAGCATGCCTTTTCCACAAGCGCCGACGGGAGCTCGGCGAATACTCAGCGGATGGCGGCGATCAGGCTGGCTTTGGTATTGTGGGAAGTCATGTTGGTGATGTTCTCGACGTATGACCAAACTAAGTAGTTCAGCGGGTTCAGGTCGGGGGAAGAGGGGGCCAGTAAGAGAAGGGTACAAAGTCGTAGCACTCCTTTTGAAGCCAAGCCTGGGTCTCTTTGAACTTGTGGGCCGGCGCCGAGTCCTGCTGCCACACCAAGGGTCTGCCACCGGCCACCCGATTGCACCAGGGGATCACCACACTCTTCAGCACATCCAGGTACACTTTGGTGTTGACTTTCAAGCCGACTTCGAAGATGTGAGGTGGCATGATGTGGCCCTCACTTGAAACCACACCAAAGACTATAACCGTAGCCGAAAACTTTGTTTTCATCACTCTAGGCACGTCCCTGTTATTCGTGGCAATCCAGATTTGCATTTTGAGGGTGCTGGCAATGGTCCTGTTGTCATAACTTGGATCGGTAGAGAGCATGAATTGTACAGCGGCGCATCTCCGATCTTGCTCGTTGAACATTGTGTCACTTTCAGACATGATAGAAGGCTCCTATCGCTCTTGGGATTTGTACACAACTGGCCAACTAGTAGATAGTCTGCAACAAAAAAAGAAAACCGGTTTTCATTAAACGGAAATGGAATCATGTCGTCTTTTCTAGGGCGACAATTTTATCGTTCCACCCTGTATTGGGCAGGGAATTGTTCAAGAAGTTTAAATTTGACCATACGAATAAATGGTACATGCACAATCCAGAACACTGAGAAGAGTCCTGGAGACTTGAGGAGACTTACCGTTACTCAAACTTCAGTGGAAGACCAACAGCAAACGCTTATGTGAAAAACTCTCAAGAAGTAATAATAATAAACTCGAATCTATGTGTTTATTTTCGAATTAAAAAATGATATGATATTTCACAAATAATAAGAAAATCTTCAGAAAGTCAAGAAATTATTCAATTTTAATAACATTTTTGGTACTTTATTCTTTAAACTTAAACTGGATATCATAATCTGAACTGGTCTAATTACCCACGTTCATTTATATGTTTATTTATTTGCAAGGAAGTGAATTATAAGTTCTAATAAATAGATGATGAATAAGTGATTATAGAAAAATTATAAATGATGCAACTTAAAGGATGCATTTAAAAAAGATTTTATAAACTTTTCTTTGTAAATTCATTTCTAAATTTATGAATCAAAATCGTAAAAAGAAAAAAAAAACAACAACAAAAAAGGAATTTTCACAGGTCCTTCTAGTTATAATAATAATAATAATAATAATAATAATAATAATTATAATAATTATTATTATTATTGAATCTTTGAAAAGTGTCCACGGAATGATTTTAAAAGTTATGAAAACTATTATTTCAATGTTGTTTAAACAGTCCTGTGTTTGAGGAGAAAAAAATATTTCCTATATTGGAAAATGTTCCGCTTAGAAAGAAATTTAATAATTTCTTTTTAGTTTAAAAAATCCTGAATTCATTTTTTTTTTATATGAAAAGAAGTTTCTTAGGGATATTTTCTCCTTGTTTTACTTTCTTTTGGTATCTTCTTCGACTCTGGGAAACTTTAAATCACCCAATTTCTTCGATCTTTCTTTTTTACTTTCATTTCTTTCTTTTTTTAAGATTTCAAAAACACCAACAAAAACATCAGACATCTCACCTTTCTTTCTTTCTTTCTTTCTTTCTTTCTTTCTTTCTTTCTTTCATTCTTTCTAGTTCTCACGTCAGCCTGCTATTACGACTGCTGACTTTACTGCTTTCTTTTCTTTTCATTTTGATGTAACAAACTACAAATCTCATGATTCTTTCTTTCTTTCTTTCTTTCTTTCTTTCTTTCTTAAATATGCAGACACACAGATGTACACACAGAACGCTTCATTTAAGTTTTATATAATTAGGTTTGTTTGTTTGGGTTTATGGCATATCAACCTTTGTAGATTATTTAATACAAGACGTATTTTTATATAAATAAACACTTCAATTTCAAACAACTTAGTTTTGCTTAAGTACACAGTTTAATTGTCAAAAACATTACTATTTCAAGCAATTCAGTTTAGTCAAACAATTCTAATTCAAACTATCCAGTTTAGTATAAGTATAGTTTTTGTTTACACACAGTTAACCGTCAAAACAGTTCCACTTCAAACAATTTAGTTTAGCGTAAGTACAGTTTAAATGACAAAACAGTTCTATTTCAAGCAATTCAGTTTAGCATAAGTACACTGTTTAGTTCTATTTGACCCACAGATATAACCCTATTAGGTGCTATCACTACAGGCCAGAGTGGACCAGGAAGCGATGGCAATGAAGGGGTACTCCGCATTCCCTAAAGCTCCAGTATTACTAGAACCTCACTATCATATTGTTTAGTCTTATATTCAGGACACTCGTTTTTAACCCTCTGCAGAGAAGCAATCGGTGTATTCTACAGCCCCAAATATTATTTGGTGATTATTATCGTACAAAATTTGGTTTTTCCTACTGGATATCAGGAGGTTTTCTGCGTTTTGGATGATAGGAAATCTCAGATCTTCAACACCTTCCCAATTATTCTTGCCGAGCCCAGTCATCCAGTTTTAATCCTTTGACTCTTCGATTTTTCCAGTCCCATATTTAGTGTCTTCGGGTGGTTTCAGGGGTACCGGTTATTATGTGAACAGGTCTACACTTTCTCTGCACCACAGTGTCTTCAGTTTTCTCTCGCCATCCCTTTTCTGTTTCGTTTTCATTTATTTTCACCTTGTGGTCTGTGGGGAACAGTTTTGCATTCATGAATTTATTGTATTTTTATTTTATCATTGATAGAAAACAGATTCGATGTTCTAGACAGGATGAAGTGGTAGGATTAGATTTCAATGTCACAGAATATCTTACCCCCAATTTTATTATTATTATTTTTTTGACAGTCTCGATTTTTGTTTTTGCTCCAGGAATAGTGGAGCGCCTTTTCCTTTGTATTGCGCGTTTCTCTATCGACTTGTCGATTCCAGTATTAATGTCGTTTGCAAAGTTTCAGCATTTCATCGATTCTCTGATTCTTCCCTATCATATATACGCCTATTGAACCTCCTTCAGATCCTTCCATACAAAAACGGGTGTCCTGGGTAAGACACTAAACTGTATCCGGTGGTAAGGTTCAAATTCTGGAGTTTTGCGGAGTATGGAGTTACCTTTGCATTGTCATTAATCCCCGGTCCACTCTGACCCGGAGTATCTGTTAGGGTTCCATCTGAGGGGTAAATAGATCTGTTTCTTAAATTGATAGCATCAGATAGGACCGCTTGAAACCATATAACTGTGCAAATTGTTTATATCAAGAATAGTTACTGGAAAGAAAGGATTGCGTACAAAGGATAATTATTTGTTACTTGAAACCAAAAAGGGTGCGCAAACAAATTATTATTTTAATCTTTTGATAGTTTTTCTCTCCGACATTAGCTGATGGTTTATCAATAGAGTTTAAGTGACAGCTAGTCTCCTCAAGTCTCCAGGACTTTTCTCAATATTCTGACCGATTTTAAAAATGCTGTACTTAGGACGGTCTCCTATCATCGTCTTATTTCCAAGTCCTCCAGTCCAGAATTTTTGGTTCAGTCCTTGTACCGAGCGTGCCAATTATAATTGGTATCACCATCACTTTAATGTTCCATTGTTTTTTTAATTCCCTTATCTCTCTTTTCGCTTTCTTTCAGTTTTATCCAGTGCTCAGCCAGCACGTTGAAGTCCACTATTTGGCAGGTTCTCTTTTTTTGTTGTTGACTATCATTAGGTCTGATCATCTGGCCGAGATTAGGTGATCCGTTTGTATCTCAAAATCCCTGAGAAGTTTGTACGACACATTTTTTAGGATGGCTTCTGGGTTGTGGCATATACCATTTGTTCGTATGGTCAAATCTAAACTTCTTGCACCATTCCCAGTGAATCACCTTCCTCACCAAGTCGTGTTTAGACAGACTCTTTTTGTGCTAACTTACTGCATTTGCTTATTATATGGTTGATCGTTTCATCTCTATCACCACGTAACCTATATCCGCCATTTTGTTGCGTCTTGTCTATTTTTGCTTTGACACAGTTAGTCCTTATGGCGTTGGTTTTGTACTGTTATCAGAAGGAGATCCAGTTTCTCTGTAAAGTTTTCCTTTTCTTTGCGATGTCTAATTTTTTTCATGTAAGATTTCGCTTATTTGTTGCTTGAAATATCCATACAATTGTTTTTCTTCCCATTTTTGTTTTCTGGTTATTTTTGTTCTGTTGATGCTTGTGTTGTCGATATTGTTTCTTGTCGCTGTAATCCATCGTCCTTTGGGTTTTTTAATGTAGTTTCGAGTCTTTTTTATCGATAGATCAACTCTATCTTGAATGCTGGCATGTCCTCTTCCTTCTTTTCTAGACACATACAGTCAATCTTCATCATCTCTGGGATGCAAGGCCTAATGCAACGTCATGAGTTTTCTTGTTCCTTGGTCCATTTATTTAAGGTCCTCAGGAAATGGACTAGACGTCCATTATAAGAATGGTCCTGAGTATTTTACAAGGGGGACACCGAAGGCATTTATCTCTTTGAAGAGATTACTTTTATATAGTTTGGTTTCGAGTTGTTTCCTCATTCGTCTGAGATACTTTTAAAAATTTTTTTCTTTCATCTCCACTTGTTTGATAGTGTCCACTTCGAATATTCCCAAGTATTTGTAAATTTCCTTTTCTCCAAGCTTTCTAATCTTTTCTTGGTTTGGTAGTTCCATTCCTTCCTTTCCCGCTTCTCACGGCGCATTTTTTATGCCGAATTTCATTCTTATGTCCTGACTGTATTGTCAGTATTAGGCTTTCCAAATATTTTTTATTTTTGGCAAACTATTTGATGCCGTCCATGTATATTAGTTGATTATTATTATTATTATTCCTTGCAATTTTTTTCCCACCAGCGTTAGCTGATGGTCTTTTACTGGAGTCTGAGTTACAGTAAGTCTCCTTAGATCTCCAGGACTCTTCTCAGTATTACGGCTAATCTTAACGATGCTGTAATTTGAATGATCTCGGCTCGTACTGCCTTTCTAACTCCTCAATTTCCCTTACCAAACCTTTAGGGACCGTTTCAAGTACACCTTAAGTTACAACTGATGTTAAAAACTCGCCAGGAGATTAATAATAATAATGATAATAAAATTTGTTTATTCACCACGAATGAGTGCGGTCATTGCTGAAGATTGACAGCAAGATAACAGCTGCTCCATTGACTGTAGTCACAAGTCTTCCTCGAATTTCCAACACATCCAGACATGATTCGCGTGCTCCAAGCCCATTTACTAGCGTTGACACGATCCGAATCTTCACCTTCCACAGCTTTCTCAACTCTCGAGCAAGGTCCTGGTAGTTTTACTGTTTTTCACTCTCCTTCACATTAACTTTTTGGTCTGCTGGAACTGCCACGTTCACGATATGGCAGGTCTTCTTTTCCTTGTTCCTATGACATTTTCTTGCCTGGATAGAGTGGTTGGTTTAGATTGGAAAATCCCAGATAATATTATAATTTTCATTTTCCATGACCGTCTCTGGTTTGTGTTGCCGCCATTTTTCCACATTGCCAAAAAACAAAAACAAAAAACAAACAAACAAACAAACACCAAAAAGCAGCAAGTCATTTGCAGTCTCTAGAGTGTAACTATTGTTAGTGTGTCGTTTTTCTGGACCAGTTTGCTATATTCGCCGATAACTAAGATGTTGCAATCCAGCACATTAGCCACAATTGCACGGGGACTCACCCGTTGTTTGCAGATTTGATGGTTTACCGTTTCATCTCTTCCTCCTCCGGAACGGCACCTATTACTTTTCTGGGGTTTTGTCAAGCTTCACCTAGTTTGCAATAAGTAGCAATGAAGAAGGATTCTGTTTCTTTCTTCAGGTTTCCTCTGCATATTTATGTTTATATATGCTCGACTAAGAACTTTTCTGCTCGCCTTTTTTTTTTCGTGGAAGATGTTATTTTCCCATTTTCCTTTATTGTTACACTCTTTACTGTTGCATCGTTTACTTTTTTTTTCTTGTTGGATTGTTCTGAATGTTTTTCATCAATATTTTCATATATTCATATTTTTTCAATCTTTTTTAGTCGTTTGAACATAGTCGATGCAAATGAGTCCCTTGTTACCTTCTTTTATTTTCACATGTCGTTTATGTCATTTTGGGTCTGTTGAGTCTTGTAAATCTTTATACCATCACAAGAAAATATTATGGAATTTGTACACTAAAAGAATGTTGCGCAAGTTTTTTTTTTTAATTTGGCAGTGAATAAACTAATAATAGATAAGATGCATACCATGTTATTTTATCGAGATCTTTGTTGCAAGTTTTTCAATACTTGGATTAGTTTGGTTTGTTTTAGTTTGGTTTTATGGCATATCAACCATTGTTGGTTATTCAATGCTAATTCCTTTTTTTACATTTATCAAATATATAATTTGTAAGTGCATTTTGTAGATACACACAGTTAAATGATCAATAAGTTCTATTTCTAACAATTCAATTTAGCATAAGTCAACAAAATAGCTCCAAGTATTTCTATGAATCAATAACAATTCAATTAAACATCAGTCGTTTGTTTACATACAGTTAAATAATCAAACAGTTCTATTTCCAGCAATTCAGTTTAGCATAGGTCATTTGTTTGCACAGTTTAAATGTTAGACAGTCCTATTTGACCCTATCAGTTGCTACCACTCCCGGTCAGGGTGGAACTGGGAGCAATCGCAAAGAAGGAGTACTCCGCATTCGGCAAAGCTCCCGGAATGGAGCCTCACCATCAGATTTTTTGTGTCATAATAAGAACACCATTTGGTGGTGGTGGGTCTTACCACTGTGCAAAGATGCAGTCGGTGTATTATATAGCTCCAGTTGACGGGGCTAGACTAGGATTAGTGGTATTATGTAGTGGAAAAAAAGAGTCTCCACCTCACGGAAAAATCTTGATACTTAACTTTTCTACGAAGGGCAAGTACGCCACTGATCTGTTAATCTCGAAGGTACTTGTTTAGAATTGATGTCTGTTCAGGGGTGTGGAGAAATGCACACAATAAAGTATGACGTCACACAGTGTTGTGTACAATATGGAATGCTACCCTAGTTGTTCTCGTCACAGTAGTTCCATGGCACTAGCAGCACGACACTTTTCTAAAAGTTTTTCTTGCTTACTACACACACACACACACACACACACACATATATGTATACAAGTAGCTACCAATAAGTTTCCAGAATTTTTTCGTATAGGCACTTTTATTGATAGTACACACATGAAACTCTAGTCCCCTTCCAAGTAATCTCCCCCGGCTGCAATGCACTTGCACCGTTCCAACAACCTCTGGAAGGCTCCATAGAAGTCCTCTTGTATGAGTGTGTCAATGACCTTCGTCACAGCCTCTTTCATCTCCTCAATTGTCTCATAACGACAGCCTCTAAGGTTTTCCTTGAGCTTAGGGAATAACCAAAAGTCACAAGGAGCAAGGTCTGGACTATAGGGAGGGCGAAGAACTGTCTAGATGCCCATCTTGGTCAAATAGTCTGTGACAAGGATGGAATTGTGAACTGGTGCATTGCCCTGGTGGAAATGCCACTGACCCGATTTGAAGAGTACTGGCCTCTTCCGACGGAATCTCTTCCTGAACTCCCTTAAAATTTCAACATAGTATTCCTTGTTGACTGTCCAGTGGGAACCCAGTGCATGTAGATCATGTCAGTGCTGTCAAAAAAGCTATCATCAAAACTTTGTGGGTGGATTTGCTCTGTCTGGCCTTCTTGGGTCTGGGAGAGCCAGCATGCTTCCACTGGGAACTCTGTCTCTTGGTCTCTGGGTCATAGCAGTAGATCCAGCTTTCATCGCAGGTCACCAGAGCATCAAGAACTGCGGGATCTGAATTGATCAGCTTGACCATCTCCCTGCTGTCATGACAAAGTCTTTCTTTCTGATCTTCTCTGAGCACTATTGGGACAAACTTCACGCAAATCTTCCGCATCTTCATTTCCTCGCGAATAATTGTGTGTACAGTTCGCACACTGACATCAAACTGTGCACTTATTGTCTCTATAGACACACAACGGTCCTTATCCATGAAATTCTTTATTTGGCCAATCAACTTTGGTGTTCTGATTTCCTTACTCCTCCCACACATCTCATCATCCCTCACAGACTCCCTGCCTTCCTTGAATCTCTTATGCCACTTAAAAACTGATTCTCGATTCATGCAAGATAGTCGAAAAGCAGTCTGAAGCATTCCATATGTTTCTGTGGCATCTTTTCCAAGTTTAAAACGGAATTTTATGGCATATCGTTCTTTTAAAGTGTCCTGACGTCCAGATTGCATTTTTGAACTTCCCCAGCTGTGACAATCAGGCTTTAGTAGGGTGTATTTCAATTGCTGCTGTAGCTGTTGATTTGAACGTGAAATCATAAAAATTGGTCAATCATCTCATAAGAGAGTCTACGACAATTTTAAATGCCTGTACCAAAAAAGTCTGGAAACTTATTGAAGGCATTAGTATATATATATATATATATATATATATATATATATATATATATATATATATATATATATATATATATAAAAGCAAAAAACAACAACAACAACAAAGAAATAGGTAATGGTGAAGTTTTCGACTGTCAAAATCGGCATGAACCGATTTTATTAGGACTCATTTTTTTATGCTTCACTGTATGTACTTTGAGCGTATTCTGTTTTACTTCAAATGACAGAAACTCGACCCCAACTCTAACCCTAACCTTAACCCTGCCTCGAAAAATGCATATTTCCCGAACTTATTTTCTTTGTTATAAATCATTATATATGGTAAATAAACAATTAAAGACACCTGTTCAGAACCGATATCTGTTCAGGAATCCGAAGAAATGTGCACAATAAAATATGACGTCACACAGCGCTGTGTAGGCTGCAGAAAGAGCTCTACATTATGGAAAGAAATAAAAAGTTTATTTTTATTTTACTATAGGACAGTTTCATCCCAAAGTAAGTGGCTTCGAGTGAGGTAATAGTTAGAGAGCTGGACGAGTAGACTATTGTAGTTATTTACAAAGTTTTGCATAGATATTGCACACAAGCTCCAATTTACTTTTAGTATCTGTGGTTACTTAAGTGGTTACCTATTTAATTAATGAATAGATTCATTGCTGCTCAACTTCGGTGATTTAGCAGGAACTTTTTTTTTCAGCGTGACTTAACTGTAGTAATTTACTAAGCGTTTTGCTTAGATGAGGCACGAATGAATGGACACCCAATGAGATTCGAACTCACTCTTACAGGTTTGCTTGTTAAGCTTGCTAATCATTATTTTACCCGTAATCTTCGATAGTGAAGGTACTTCTACTGGTAGACTATTGTTAATCAGTTCGAGGCTTATATTTTTGGCCTTTTGCCTAGCTTAATATACATTACAATAAGGCAGAATGCATTTTCAGTGCTTTTTTTCTTCGTTTTTTGACGGATTAGGATCAGGATTAAAATTGAGCTTGATTCTGTTAATTTCTACTTTAGGACAATCTTCCATATTCCCACCATGTCGTAAGACGTCATACTGTACACAACGTCACATGACGTCACATTTTTGTGTACATTTCTTTGTATTCCTGAACAGACACCAATTCTAAACAAATACTACTTTGAATTTCAAGAATCATTAGAAGTTGAATCATTTATCTTTATGTTGTCTATTATTATTATTATTATTATTATTATTATTATTATTATTATTGCGTAGTCTGGATGGTCTCGATAGTCCCCTGATTTCCTACTCTTTAAGTCCACCAACTGTTCTTAAAGGCTTCAAAAGTCCAAGCCTTTGAGGCCCGTTTCAAGCGCGTCAATTACAGTTGGTATCACCGTCACCATGACGTTCTACAGCTTTCTTTGTTCTCTGGCAACGTCTAAGTACTTGTCTTTCTTTTCGCTTTCTTTAATTATCCCTCTGTGGTCCGCTGGGACGGCAAAATCTACAAATCTGCAAGTTCTCTTTTTATTTGTTAATCATCACTAGGTCTGATCTTCTGGCCGGGATTTGGTGATCTAGTTATATGTCGAAGAGGTACAACAAAGAATTTCATGCATCTCATTCTTTAAGACGGGTTCTGGTTTTGTGCATATATCATTTGGTAGGATGGTTAAATGTCAGTTTCTTGCACAATTCCCAGTGGATCACCTTTCTCACCCAGTCATACCCAGTCTTCTACTCCTCTGGCACCAGTTTGCTACATTCACTTATTATGTGGTAAATAATTTCATTTTCGTATCCATATAACCTGAACTTGCTATTCTGTTGTGTATTATCACTATTATGTTCTCTTTTGAGAGTTTTCCCACCATCGTTCGCTGATGTTTTCTCACTGGAGTTTGAGTGACAGCAAGTCCCCTCAAGTCTCCAGGACTCTTCTCAGTATTCTGGCCGATCTCAATAATGCTGTTGTTTGGATGGTCTCCATTCCTCCTCTTATTTCAAAGTCCTTTAGTCTTTGTACCAGTCCTTTAGTGACTGTATCAAGCGCACCAATTACAATTGGTATCACTGTCACTTTCATATTTCACAGCTGTTTCAATTCCCTAGCAAGGTCCTTTTCATTTTCTTTCAGTTTTGCTGTGTGGTCAACCGGGACAGCAAAGTCCACAATTCTGCAAGTTCTCTTTTTTTGTTGATTATTAATTATAAAGTTCGGTCGTCTGGGCGAGATTAGGTGATCCGTTTGTATGTCAAAATCTCAGAGGAGTTTGTGCATCTCATTCTTCAGGACAGATTCTGTGTTGTGCATATACCATTTGTTCGTATGGTCAAATTTAAATTTCTTGCATAGTTCCTTGTGGATCATCTTCCCCGCCAAGTCGTGTTTAGTATTATACTCTTTCTGTGCTAATTTGCTGCAATTGCTAATTACGTGATTGATCGTTTCGCTATTGTTATTATTATAATTATTATTATATTCCTTACGAGGTTCTCACACCTTCGTTAGCTGGTGGTCGTTCATAGGAGTTTCCGGTCTTCAGGACTCTTCTGAGTATTCCAGTCGATCTTAACAATGCTGTGGTCTGGATAGTCTCGATTCTTCCTCTGATTTCCAAATCCTCCGGTCTTATTTTTCAAACCTTTTGGAATCATCCCGAGCGCACTTACTACAATTTGTACCATCTTTACCCTCATGTTCTGCAGTTTTTTCAGTTCTCAAACCAGGTCCCAGTGTTTGTCTCTCTTTTCGCTTTCTTTCATTTTCACTCCGTGGTCCACTGGAACAGTAAAATCCAGGAGATGACAAGTTTTTTTCCTATTGTTAATTAACTCATGGTCTGGTCTTATGGCCGGGATTGGGTGATTTGTTCGTATTTCAAAATCCCAGAGAATTTTAAACGTCTCATTCTCAAGAACGGATTCAGGTTTATGCATATACCATTTGTTAGTATGGCCAAATTTTAATTACTTCCACAATGCCTGGTGGATCGCGTTCCTTACTCTGTTGCGCATATTATTATTATTATAAGTATAATTATTATTTTGTTAAAATACCCACTACGATGGGTATTCATATAAACATCGTAAATTCACACTGAAAGTAATTCTCCTTCTCTCTTGCTCCTTCTTTGCTTGCTCATCTCTTGGTTAGCAAACTAGACTAGCAAACCTTCACGAGTGAGATCGAGTCTCGTTGGGTGCCCCATCCAGATGGCCTTGTGCCACATCTGAGCAAAGTGCTTAATAAATTACTACACACACACACACACACACACACATGCGCGCGCGCTCATATATATATATATATATGTATAAGTTGGCCGAACGTAGTCGAGAGCAACCCGAAGGCTTCCTTTTCAATACCTACAACACCGAGGTATTGGGAAGGGCGCTACTCCTTTCCCTGGATTACTCCACTTACACTTGAATCGTATCTTATAATGCTAAGTGTTAAGCAATGAGGTATCAAGTCCAAGGACCGAGTCATACCAAAGACGCAAAAATGGTACTTGATGTCACCTTGCTTAACACTCAGCATTATAAGGTAAGGATTAAAGATGAAGTGGAGCAATCCAGGGAAATGAGTAGCGTCCTCTCGTACATTTTGGTGTAGTAGCTATTGAAAGGGGAGCCTATGGGTCTCCCTCGACTAAGATCGCCAACTTTACTATATATATATATATATATATATATGTATGTGTGTGTGTGTTAATAGTGTAGTTTTCTATATTGATGAATGAAGAGTGCTCAGTATCAGTTATAGAGCATGTGTAAATCTAAGTTATCATAGATTAGTCAACAGTGCTTTGTGACTGTTAGTTTCACGCCTATGCAGTCGTCAGACCTCATCTTAGGTATCCTTTTAGATATTCTTGTGTGGAGCATGATGTGAAGGGTGAGGTAGTTTGGGAGTATTCTGGAAAGGTCAGTCTTCTTTTATACTGTTGGGTTATTTACATGGCTATATTAGATTAATTTTATGATTTGTTTATTTGTTTATTTTGTTGTATTTAATTTATAAGTCTTTTTATTAATTTATCTTTATTATTCTATCATTCTGTTTTTTTTAAATCTATTTTTATTTGTTTGTTTCTTTTTTATTTATTCTTTTTTCATTTTTTCCATTTATCTTTTTTTAAATTTAAATTTAAATTTTCTATTAGTCTTTGGAGTCATTAGTTATCAGGTGGCTCAGGAGGAATTTATTTTTATGACTACAATTAAATATAAGTTCCGATCGCTTATTTAGAAGTTTGTTTTGTTCTGGAAAGGTGATTATGGCTATTTTTAGTGTATATTCTGATACTGAGCGCTCATTATTTACTAATATAGCAAACTTCATTACTAGTCATTGGCCTAGTTTCTAGAGTGTTCGCCAATGATCCGGGAGACCGGGGTTCCATCCTAGGTCAGGTCACACCAAAGACTTTAAAAATGGTACATGATACCTACTTGCTTAACACTCAGCATTACAAGGTACGTATAAAGGGTAAAGTTGAGCAATCCTGGGATTCAGTGTAGTAGCTATTGAAAAGGGAGCCTCCAGGTCGCCCTCGAATACGGTCGCTAACTAACTTAACTTATATATATAATTTTATATCATATTTTTGAGTAAACTATTCTTGCTGAAAAATACGTCAATTCAATTTTCCTCATCTTTTTCTCATCCTGTCAGATTTTTTCTAAGCTTCTCACACACACACACACACACACACACACACACACACACACGCAAACATGTTCGCGTATACACACATGTAGCGGACAAAGATGGAAATAAAACACCGATCTACAAATTAATATATTTATTCCTTTAAATTGAGTGAAAAGTTTGTTGAAAAAAAGTTACGTCTTTTCTTGCGAGAAAATATAATATTAGTCTGAGAGTAAATATTTGAAGAGAGAAAGTGTTCACGTTGTTGTTTTTGTTGTCCTAACCAAGTTAATTTTTTGTGTGTAAAAGATATTCGTGTGAGTGCGTCACTATGTAGAGAAAAATCTATTTATGCATTAAACATGAATGCAGTTGCAACTGAAATTTTCATTTGCAAGCGTAGACTGTAGTAGCAGTAAAAATAGATCTATGTAAACAATACTTTCATATTTTCCTTCAATTTAAGATAATTAAACTTGGAGGAAAAGAATGTTAGGTTTTCTCTTAAAAGAAATAGACGAAAAATTTTTAACAGAATAAATCTGCATAATCTACTGAGGATGTATATATTTTATCACAATTTATAAGATTGATATGGACTCTAAATAGGATAAAGATGTTGATGATTTATCTCTGAAACTAATTGGTTAAAAGATATACTTTAAACAATCTTAGAAGGAAAAATTAAAAAAATTATTTTGGTCTTTGATCCTCCAAATTATTCGGAGTACTTCAAATATTGTCGTCTGCGAAATACCTCGAAAACATTTTAAAACGAGTGTGTAAATAAAGGGAAAAATACAGATATAAAAAATTACTGCTTCTTGAGCCTATTTTTTTTTTTTTGGCACGAAAATTAACACTTTTATAGAATAGAGATTTCCTATATATATATATATATATATATATATATATACACAACCCTTCCGCACGGGCAGGATGTGACACAAGGTCAATTTATAAGCGGAGTTTAACATGTTTGATTTCAGAATTTTCCTTCATCTAGGCTGGTTGCCTAATCAAGGTTAGAGAACCCAGTCTGCCTTACTATTTACCTATAGCTGAAAGGAGAATAATTGGATTCATACCTTTCCTAATGATATCAGGGCTATGTAAAATTCAATCAGCCTCGTCCAAGGATTTGAACTTGTATCACCGTGTCCATTTCCAACGACGATAACCATTACACCATGGGCACCTCCCATACATTTATATATATCTAAGTTTTGAAATTTTGTCCTATTTTATTCTAATGTTTGGTTGATTGACTTTAATGGCGTGTCAACTCGTATGGGGTTACTCTCTACCTGGGAAATCTCATTCATTTAATTTTTTATCTATATTTTTGTATAGTACATTTTTGACTTAGTGTTTTTCAACGTTGACCGATTAAATAAGAATAATCTTTTAAAAGATCTGTTTGAACCATACATGGGACCCTAACAAGTTCTATCGTTCCAGATCAGTGTAGAGAAGAGAGTAATGGTAATGAAGGGTTACACCACAATCTCGAAAGCTCCAAAACTGAGACCTCACCATCAGATATAGTTTAGGGCACCCCCTTTTTTTAGAGGAAGTATTACTCCTCAGCAGGGAATACTGTTAGATTATTCTAAGCTCCGCCAACAAAGTGATATTTTATTTTAAGCCGTACACACACGTGCGTGTGTGAGTGTGTTAGGATAACATAGATATAGACATAGAGTCAAAGGTATTCTCAGTTTCTCGTCTCTGCACTCGTCGGACCAAGATTTCGGTCTGGTTTCTTTGTTTAATGGCATATTAACTTTTCTAGGTTATTTAATTCCAAAGCTATCCTTGTAGAATAATAATAGAGATCCGATTTAACTCAAAACTGGCGGGATAAGAGAGTTTATACCTTTCTCAATGGTTTTCGTTCGAAAGTGAACGTAATAACCCGATTGGAGCTTTCTTACTATGATGTCACTGTTTAGAACGTTAGCCACTACACCAAGGGGACTTCTACTGGATTAAGGCTTGGTCCTACGATAGCATAGGCTACAAAACATTAGCTCTAAATCTTGGCTATACTAACTTAGATATATATGCTCTGTCGATGATTTTGATCACACTTTATTTATAAATTTAGCAAACTATATATATATATATATATATATATATATATTGGAATATTATGTTTTTATACGAAATTAATTCTTACTACTCTCTATCTGCTGGCTTTATCGCTCCTCCTCTACATTCCTGTTTTATTTTTTGGCATTTTCGTGCACTGAAAAATTAATCACTGCTGGCTATCAAGTTTAAAATGAAGATTAGTTCTCGCTCTAAAAAATCCCATGAGCTAACGGGTAAGCTTGATGAAAAAAACTTAATTTCTCATTTTCTCCTTTTAATGATTAAATAGCGAAAACTAAGAAAAAATGTTTTTGGTAAAATTAATTCTGTAAAAAAATTAAAAACCCTAAAGATTATTGGCAGTGACCAGAAGAAAAATGATGCCTTTTTAAAAATGATAATCTTTAAAAAATGATACCCTTTAAAAATGATACAAGTAAAAAAAATATGCCCTCTAAAAGATGATACCCTTTAAAAATGCTACGTATAAAAAAATGATAGGCTATAAAAATGGATACCCTTTTAAAATAAGACACTTTAAAAATGATAAGCTTTAAAAAAAGGATACTCTTAAAAATGATACTTCGTAAAAAATTACGCTTAAAAATGACACCTTTTAAAAATGATTGATTAAAAAGTATACTGTTTAAAAACTAATACTCCTTTAAAATGATATGCTTAAAAAATGATAGCCATTACAAAAAAAGTAAGTAAAGTTGGCGACTTTAGTCGAGGGTGACCCGAAAGCTCCATTTTCAATAGCTACCACACCGATGTGTAGGGGAGGGCGCTACTCTATTCCCCTGATTGCTTCACTTTCACCCTTGATCTATTACCTTATAATGCTGAGCATTAGACAGTCTCGTCAAGGATTTGAACTCGGGTCACTATATCCATTTTTTACGACTATAGCCATTACACCATGTGAGCCTTTAACCACTTTACTGCCTGTTGAATAACAGATTATAACTTTCTACAGATAATTTAAAATATACCATATTTGACTGCATATATGGTGCAGTTTTACTAAAAGTATCTTTTAAAATTCCCTGCGTCTTATATGATGTATGAAGGGTTAAGATTCGCGATATTTGGCTGAAATTAGCTACCTGGCAACTCATATTAGCTTAGACTTTTAAGTAACTTTCATCTACTTATTGTCATTATCTAAAAGGCGATTATGCAGATTAAACGTGTTATAATATACATTAGATTAATTTCATCACGTTTAATCGCACTAAATTATATCCAATAAATGTTTACCTCATAAATATCGTCTAGAACCGGGCCATTGGCCTAATGAGTAGAGTGTTTGCCAATGCTCTGGGAGACCGGGGTTCAATCCCGAGTCAAATCATACAAAAGACTCAAAAATGGTACTTGATGCAGCCTTGCTTAACACTCAGCATTATAAGGTAAGGATCAAGGGTAAAGTGGAGCAATCTAAGGAATAGAGTAGCGTCCTACAACTCGGTACAGTAGCTATTAAAAAGGGAGACTTTGGGTCGTTCTCGACTTTGGTCGGCCAACAAATATGTTTATACATATAATGCCATCTCCACATTCAATGGCAAGCCTCTGAAATTAGTTCACCATTCCATATACCTTGGTAGCAACATTTCATCTACTAAAATATAATGTCAGCATGTGCATTAACAGGTTAATAGCTATTAACTGTGTAGTATTACTGTATAGTTGCACCACTTAGACTTGAACAAAATTCCTGGAGAAAAAGCTACATGGGAACTACACAAGGATACTGAGTGCTGTTTTGAACAAACCCAGGAAGCAGCACCGAAGAAGACTGCAGCTGTTCGCTCTTTTAGCCTCCATCTTACAAAGTATCTAAGTACGGGTCACCCTCGACTTAGACTGTACTATTTACTAATAAGTTTACTAATTGCTAATTTTTTCTTGATTTACCCGGTTAGAATTGGGGTGCGTCTTATATGCCGTTAAATACAGTATTTAAAAATGATAAAATTCTTCATAATATATAGAATTGCAACATTTTATTGGCAATAGTGATATAGAAGTGGTGGTTCAACGGTTGAAATTCTGTCTGCCTGGGTTTATGTGCTTCTAGTTAGCGGCACAAATATTGACAGTTTGGATTAAAAGACTTTACGAAAATTTGAGAGAGAGAGAGAGAGAGAGAGAGAGATTTTGAAAGACTTTCATACTTCTTAAATCGTGATGTAAAATCATTAAATTTAAAAAAAAATTTATTTATTCATTTTTTGACGATACAGATTTTTTTACTCCCCGTTTTATCTATTCCAGACTCCGTTCCGAATATATGGACGATCTTCAGCGGAAGACCCGACAGATGGAAAAATCCCTATCAGGCGAATGTCCTCCCTGGCAAGTATCCAGCGCGGTACCTGGTCCCCGGTACACGGCTAACGAGGAACCCTCACTGGAAACTGCTCGGGAGTCTGTTTCTCCGTCCCCTGCTCCGGACAATGTCCCTAGTAACACAGTCGTCAACAGCAGTGATGATCCCTCGATCGATAATGGCTGCACCGGAAACCAGCTTTCCTCAGCCGCCCTCACCACAGCATCCACCGTGTCTGTCGGGTCTCAATACCAACAGCACAGAGACAGCTACGCTGAGCTCCCCATGCAGGGGCCCAGCCCCCAACCCAAGTGCACAGAAAGCGGAAGTGCTGGCCAACACAGGTTCAGCAACCAATCCTCTTCCACCCCAAACCCCATTTCTACGACCGAAATGATGGCTACTCTGCCGGATATTTACGAAGAAATAGCACTGGTCAGTTCTCAACACGCGTCAACGGCGCCGACCGAGTATTCTACGACTAGTAGATCAGAGGAAGGAGACACTGGTAGTGGAGAGGCGGCAGATGGCGATCGGGAGGCGGTGGATGGTGGAATGACAGAAGAGAACAGCGGAGGGGCGACTAGCTTTAAAAACGCTGACCAAACAGATGCTAAAAAGCTGGTTATCCAGTTGTGCTGCCTAGAAGAACTGCATCAGGTGGATGGATCAAAACTCCAACATCTTTTCGAAAAGGTAAGAACAATTGAACATAAATCGACCCAGGTGAGCTTGTCTTTGGCTTTACAGTGGGAGGAACTCCATGAATATCAAACTCACGACCCTAGGATATGTATGCATGCTTAATACTTGTTTATTTGAATACGCTGACTGCATCTCTTCTGTGTCCTAACGAGTATCCTGGATATGACACTAAACTGCATCTGATGGTAAAGGTCCAGTCCTTGAGTTTTAGGAGAATGTAGAGTACCCCTTTATTGCCATTACTCCCAGGTCCACTCTGATCGGGAGTAATAGTACCTGTTAGAGTCCTATCTATGGGCCAAATAAAACTGTTTAATCATTTGATATACTTAAACCATTCAACTGTACGCAAACAAATTAATGATACTAAATTGCATCTCTCCTCAGAACTCTAGGACTCTCAGTAGTGTTGTTCTAAGGGTTCCAATTACGATGGATATCACCGTCATTATGTTCCCCAACTTTATCTATCGTAAAGCTCTTGTACTCGTCCAGTTTTTCGCATTCTTTTATTTTTACTCTGTTGGAATATTCTATTTACTTAATGACAAGTTCTTGTCTTCTTGTAAATTGAAATTAGGTTTTCTGGCTTTTATCCTTGAAATTTTTCACGTTAAGTCAAATATAGTCGTCTGCGAAAATATCTCAAAGAAATTTTTAAAACTAGCGAGACTATTTTTTTGCACAAAAACTAATACCTTTTTCTTTTCTCTGAAATCACTGCATTTCCCATAAAGGCCTCGTTGGGGTTGTTTTACTCTTCTACAAAGGTGCAGTCGGCATATTCTACAGCCCACCCGACTGGGCCACCTCGTCATGTGGGGGTAGAAGGGTTTTTCCCTCGGCAGAGGTGCAGTCAGCATATTCTACACCCACAACTAACAGGACGAGATGATACACATATAAAAAATAATTATATACACAAAAAACCTCAGTGTGTGAATGATGTTTGTATTATTGCCTGTTGGCAATTATAAATAAATTAAACTTGGTGACCATAGTGGAGGGAGGACCCGAACACTCCCTTTTCAATATCTTCGATACCAAGGTGGAGTGGAGGGCGCAACTCCTTTCCCTGGATTGCTCCCCGTTACCCTTGATACATTCATTATAATGTCAAGAGTTAAGCAAGGAAGCGTCAAGTAGCATTTTTTGAGTCTCTGTTATGACTCGACTTGGGATTGAACCCTTGTCTCCCGAGCCATTTGGTGAACACTTTACCCACTAGATCAATGGCAATAATAAAAACGTCATTACACTCTAAAATTTGATAATGTAAAAATTTAATTCAATAATTTGAATGTAATAATTGAATAATTTGATTTAACAATATAATTTAAAAATGTAAAAATTATAACGATAATAATAATTTAATTTAAAGATTATAGTAAGTTGAAATAATAATAATAATAATAATAATAATAATAATAATAATAATAATAATAATAATAATAATTTAACTTAATTTAATAAATTTAATTATTTGATTTAATAATTTGAATATTATTATGATAATAATAATTTTATTTAAAAATTATTATAATGTAAAAATTATTATGATTTAATAATAATAATAATAATAATACCCAGAATCTGTCCTAGAGAATGACACAAATAAACTCCCAGGGGACTTTGACATACAAACGAATCACCTAATCTCGGCCAGAAGACCAGACCTTATGATAATCAGCAAAAAAAAAAACAAAAAAAAAGAAAACAAAAAAAAAAAAAACCCCAGAAATAGAGAGAACTTGCAAAATTGTAAACTTTGCTATACCGGCTGACCACAAAGTAAAACTGAAAGAACGTGAAATGAAGGATAAGTACCTCGACCTTGCAAGGGAATTGACAAAAACTATGGAACATGAGTGACAATAGCACCAATCGTAATTGGTGTTTTTAGTACAGTCACCAGAGGATTATTAAAGGGACTGGGGGACTTGGAGATTGGAGGACGGGTGGAGACCATCCAAACTACTACAATATTGAGAACGGCCAGAATTGTGAGAAGAGTCCGGGAGACTTGAGGAGACTTGCTGTCACTCAAACTCCAGTGAAAGACCATCAACAAAAACTGATGGGAAAAACTCTCAAGGAGTAAATATAATAATAATTAAACTTAATTTAATAAATATAATAATTTAATTTAATAATTTAATCAAATGATCTAATAATTATTGAAAGGATTTTTGTTATAACTTTTTTTTGCAATTTTTAAATCATAAAATTGCAGACCTTATATTCATACTTAATAATACTTAATCTGCTAATTGAGAAAATAACAAAAGGTCAGTGAGGGATTTTGTGGTAATGTGGCAAAGTCAGTGGGAAGTCATAGAATTTATTTAATTCTTACTTATATGAACAAAAAAATGTGGCAAAGTCTGTGGGAAGTCATAGAATTTATTTAATCCTTACTTATATGAACAAAAAAAATGCATTCTTTTCGTGATATACTTTTCTTTTTCTTTTTAAATAAATGATAATATTTTTCAGGGCATGGAAAATAAACTTCGAGGAGAGTTTATTAAAGCTCTCACGAAATACAGAGATGAAGAAATTTTACGAGTAAATTCGCTGGAAAAGGACAATAACAGTGCCTCAGATGCGTCGGACAACGCCAGCCGTAAGTAATTGACAACTCGTTAGAAAAAATATCCTTTTATTCCCCCACCCAATCACCGTTAGATGGTATTCATATTTACCAACCCCTCCACTCGGGCAGGATATGACACAAGGTCAATTTTTAAGCGGAGTTTAACAGGTTTGAATTCAGAGTTTTCCTTCTCCTAGACTAGTTGCCTAACCAAGGCTGAAGAACATAGTCTGCCCTACTATTTACCCATAGCTGGAGGGAGAATATTTGGATTCATACCTTTCTCAAGGGTATTAGTGCTATGTAATCAGTCTCGTCCAGGATTTGAACTCGTGTCGCCGTGTCCATATCCTGCGACGGTAACAATTACACCACGGGCACCTCCATCCGTTAGATGGTATTAGGAGTTTTTAGTTTTAACTAAAAAGATCGTTTTTAGGTGTCTTTCAACATACCGTATATACGAGCATATCATACAACTTTCATAGACATTAAATCAAATTAAAAAAAAAAATTGTTAATATATCAGCTTCCAAGACATGCAATATTTTTTGAGTTTCTTGTCCCAGTAAGAAATCATTATTATATTGATAGGTTGCATCTATTTTGAGACAGTTTTGATTGATTTTCTCTCTAAATAAGTAGAGACGTAAAATATTTTTCCTCTCTTGTTCAAAGCATTGCGATTGAGGAATAATAGTCGTTATAGTATACTATTTTCAAATCTGAAAAACAAAACAAAACAAAACAAAACACATTATTATTAGTAGCGTGATTAGCAGTCACGTATATATTGAGACACCGTATATATTGAGACACCGTATATATTGAGACATCCTATATATTGAGACACCCTATACTTACTCTCACCATCCCGATAAGAATACGTTTTACTAATTTGCTTTACTTTTTTTTTTATTGAACAGCTCTAGTTAAATCGTCAAATTACGCCATAACTCAAGATTGGAGGAGGGCAAGACGAAAGAAATATAGTAGATAGAAGAATAGTAGCTAGTTGAAGACTGATTTGATGTCTTTGTTTAATGATATATCAACTTTCATAGTTTTTTTTAATATCAAGGCCATCCTTCTAGAAGAACAGTAGTCGTACTATTTAGCCCAAAGCTTGGAGGATAAGGGAGTTCATACATTTCTTAAGGGTATTCGTCCGAAAGTGAACGCAGTAGCGCGACTGGAGTTCGAACTTGCTTATTACAATCCCGCAGTTTAGCGATTTAATCATTACACCGGGAGGACACCGCCCTAGTTGAAGACATCTTTTGGTTTTTAGGAAGAAAATGATTAAAAATTACTCTTCTCTGGATTGTTAAGTATTGCATATATATCTAAAAAATAAAATGCTAACCGAGAAGTAGATCTTATCGGAATTCTAAAAAATTATTCTTGCTAAATGAATAAAAGGCAAACGAAAAGGTATTAAAAAATTTTCGGCACTTAAAAAGTTTATTTCTTTTTAAAAGTTTTTCTTATAAAAGTTCTACACAAAATTATTGATTATATATATGAAAATAAAACAAGAAAATTAAATTGAACAATACAGGATAGTTGTTTAGAAAAACCTGCTTTTTAAAATCATTACACGAGTTAAATATCACGTAACCTTGGCGTTGTGGCTATAGAGCTGAGTTACGGCCACGAAGTAAACGAGTTAGAACTCCAGTCACACGGTCATTTTCAGTTTCGGATTAATAGCCTTGGGAAAGATAGGAACTCTCTTATCCCTTCAGCCATGGATTAAATAGTATCGCTGCTGTTTAACAAAGATTGCTTTAACTTTAGATAATTCACAAAGGTTTACCATTAGCTATAGAAACCAAACCAAACCATGGCTGTGATGAACACCATTTGTTAGTATATACAATATACATTGCTCGTTGGTCATGTGTATCAACGATTCCACCTGGTACCTATGCTAGATGGAGGGGACGTCCTCATGGTGTAATGGTTAAACCGTTGGACTGCGGAATCGTAGTACACGAGTTCGGACTCCAGTCACGCTATTATGTTTACTTTCGGACAAATATCCTTGGGAAAGGCATGAACTCCCTTATCCTCACAGCTATATATCACTACTATCCTAGAAGGATGGATTTGGCATTAAATAACCCAAGTAGTTTGATATATCATTAAAAACAATAAACCATGCTGGATGGTTTTGTGAAATTTTTATTTGCTCAGTCCCGGGAAACCTGTTTCCTTGTTTTAAAGGAGTAAGGGCTGGGTTGAGTGCTTGGCGCCTTAGGCACATCTGAAAGGGAAATGACGATGGGACACGAAGCATTTTTGTTCTCGTCTTTCTGGAGACTTGTTTCCTGTGGAGAATCCCACAATAAACCGACCTTGTGTTACATTTTACCTTGAGGGGAACCGAATAAATCGGGTATTAACGATTTAACGATTTAACATAATGTTGGCCGTTTTGATGTTAGCAAAGTTGCAGAAGCACATACAGAAATTTATTTGTATTTGACGATCTTAGAAAGTTTTTTGCGTTCTTAATCATTATACAATCTTTTTTTTTTTGCTTGAATGTTCCCCAGGGACGAGAAATCCACCGTCATCTCCGTCATCATCATCATCCACGTCATCGTCTTCTATATCAGAATCACAGAAGTCACGAGGGTCAAAATCTTTTCGTTTCAGAAGCAAAAGTAAGTTGTTTATTATTATTATTATTATTATTAATTAGAGTTCTTCACATCAGCGTTAGCTGATGGTTTTTCACTGGAGTATGAGTGACAGCAAGTCTCCTCAAGTCTCCAGGACTCGTCTCAGGATTCTGGCCGTTCGGAGCAATGCTGTCGTTTGGATAGTCTCTATCCGTCCGCCAACTTCCAAGTCCTCCAGGCCTTTTAATAATCCTTTGTTATTGTGCCTAAAGCACCAATCACCATTGGCACAATCGTTACTTTCATGTTCTACGGCTTTTTCAATTCTCTAGCAAGGTCGAGTACTTATCCTTCTTTTCACTTTCCTTCAGATTTATTCTGTGGTCCGCCGGGACAGCAAAGTCGACAATTATTATTGTTATTATTATTATCATTTACTCCTTTTAGAGTTTTTCCCACCAACGTTAGCTGATGGTTTCTTTGTGGAGTTTGAGTGATAGTAAGTCTCTTCAAGTCTCTAGGACTCTTCTCAGTATTCTGACCGATCTCTATAATGCCGTAGTTCGGATGATCTCTTATTTCCAAGTCCTTCAGTCATTGTACCAATTCCTTGGTGACTGTAAAGAATGCACTAATCACAATTGGTATCACCATCATTTTCATATTCCATCTTTTTTTCAGTTTTCTCGCAAGTTATAGGTACTTATCTCTTTTTTTCCGCTTTCCTTCGCTTTCCTTTGATTAGCCGGAACTACAAAGTCCACTATTCGGCAGGTTCTCTTTTTTTGTTGACTATCACTAAGTCTGGTCGTCCGAGCGAGATTAAATGATTCGTTTGTATCTCAAAATCCCAGAGAAGTTTGTGCATCTCTTTTTCTAGGATGGATTTTGGGGTTTGCATATACTTTCGTTCATATGGTCAAATTTAAACGTCTTGCACAATTCCCTGTGGATCACCTTCCGTGCCCAGTCGGGTTTAGTCTTGTACTCTCTTTGCGCTGACTTTCTGCATTCGCTTATTATGTAATTGATCGTTTCATCTCTATCACCACATAATTAACATTTGCTATTTTTGCTTTGACATAGTTAGTCCTTATGGCGTTATTTTGTGCTGTTATCAGAAGAGATCCATTTTCTCGCTTAAAGTTTCCCTTTCTTAGCCATGTCGAAGTTTTCTCGTGTGAGATTTCCTTTGTTTGTCGCTTGGAATGTCCACACAGTTGTTTTCCTTTCCATTTTTGTTTTCTTGTTATTTTGGTTCTGTTGAAGCTTGAGTTGTCCGTATTGTTTCCGGTGGTTGTAATCAGTCTTCCTCCGCACTTTTTTATATAGTCTTCTAGTCGTTCTATCGATGCATCAACGCTATCTTGAATGTTGGTGTATCCTCTTCCTCCTTTCCTTGACACAAACGGTCTGTTTACGTTATCCCTGGGATGTAAGGTCTTATGCATCGTCATGAATTTTCTTGTACTCCCATTTGTTGAAGTTCTATTCTCGTCCACTTTAAGAATGGTCCTGAGTATCTTTCGAGTGGGACGGCTCAGGTATTTATTCTTTTGATGAGATTTCTGCTATGTAGTTTGGTTTCGTGTAGTTTTCTCATTATTCTGAGGTATTATTTAAAATTTTTTTTCATATCTACATGTTTGATAGTGTCCGCTTCGAATATTCTCAAGTATTTGTAAATTTCCTTTTCTTCTAGCGTTCTGATTTTTTCTCGATTTGGTAGTTCTATTCCTTACGTCTAGTGTCGTTTTCCGCTTTTCTTTATTAGTATAGTACATTTTTCTCAGCAAATTCCATCGCTATATCTTCACTGTATATCCTCACTGCCTGTATTCGGGTTTCCAATTCTTTTTCATTTGTGGCAAGCAGTTTGATGTCGTCCATGTACATTTGGTGGTTGATTTTTTCTTGCGATTTGTAAAGTTTTTATCCACCGGTGCATTTCCTAAGTATGTGATTGAATGGAATCATCGCTATTACAAATAATAATGGTGATAGTGCATCTCCCTGGAAGACCCCTCTCTGGATTTTCACCGCAGTTTAGCTTTTTCTCCTGTTGTTAATTCGACTCACCAGTTTTTCATGGTATTTTCGATAAACTTTATTATTATTAATATTTTTTTTTACTCCTTTAGAGTTTTTCACATCAGCGTTTGCAGATGGTCTGTCACTGGAGCTTGAGCGAGAGCAAGTCTCTTCAAATCTCCAGGACTCTTCTCAGTATTCTGGCCGTTCTTAATAATGCTGTCGTTTGGATGGTCTCCACTCGTCCGCTAACTTCCAAGTCGTCCAGTCCCTTTAGTTACTGTACCAAAAGCACCAATCACAATTGGTATAATTGTCACTTTCATGTCCCATTATTATCATTATTATTATTATTATTTCTTTTGAGTTTTTAATATCAGTGTTAGCTGGTGCTCTTTCCCTGGAGTCTTAGTGACAGCAAGTGTCTTCAGATTTTAAAGACTCTTCTCAATATTCTGGCCATCTAAACAATGCTTTTGTTTGGATGGTCTCGATTCTTCCTCCGATTTCCAACTTTTCCAACCCTTTTTCCGAGCCTTCGGGGACCGTTTTAAGCGCGCCAATAACAATTGGTATCCCTGTCACCCTCCTTTTCCACAGATTAGGTGACGCGTCTCTATCTGAAAATTCCAGATAATTTCATGCGTCTCATTCTGTCAGAGCGAATTTTTCACAGAGTGACAATGATGTAATCTGGATGGTCTCAATTCTTTTGATTTCCAGTTCTTTCTTCCAAGCTGTTTTGAACCGTTCCAAGTGCACCAATTACAGTTGGCATCACATCACCCTAATGTTCCACAGCTTTTTTTTAATTCTCTGGCGAGGTCCAAGTATTTGTCGCTCTTTTTTCTTTTTCTTTTTTTTTTTTATAATTTTCACTCTTTAGTTCACTGGAACGACGAAATACACGAGACAGTTGACTCCTTTTTTTTTTGTTCATTAACTCTAGGTCTGGTCTTCTGGCTGGTATTAGCTGATTTTTCTTCTTCTTCTTCTTCTTCTTCTTCTTCTTCTTCTTCTTATTATTATTATTATTATTATTATTATTATTATTATTATTTTACTTCATGCGAATTTTTCACACTAGCGTTAGCTGATAGTATTTCACAGGAGTTTGAGTGTCAGAAAATTTCTTCAGATCTCTAGGACTCTCCTCAGTATTATAGCCAATCTTAACAATACTGTGATCTGGATGGCCTTGATTCTTTCATTGATTTCTAGTTCTAGTCTTTTTTTTCAAACCTTTTGAAACTATTCCAAGAGCTCCAAAAACAATTGGTATCACAGTCACATTCATACGCCTCAGTTAGACAAATGTTGTAATTTCATGTTTGATTTGGGAGTTTCATTGCAATACTCTTTGGTAATAAATCACTCCCTCTTTCACTGCTCCAATTATTTTCATTCTATGAGTGTATCTTGCATTCTCTGACTCTTACTGTCCCTCATATTCACTCCTTCACACACACATTCTCTTACACTTCTTATCTGTCTCAATCTCTGTCTCATACACACACACACACACACCTTCTCTCTCTCTTATATATATATATATATATATAGCAGGTGTACTCTTACACATAAACACAAATTTTTCTTTCACCTTGTCATACTCATTTCGAATTTTGTGTACGTGTGCTTCTCTCCCTCTTTCATTCTCATCTTTTGTATTGTCTCTATCACTTTTACTCTATCTCTCTCTCTCTCTCTCTCTCTCTCTCTCTCTCTCATACACATTCTTTCTCTCCCCATCTATCTATCTTTCCTTTACCCACTCACGC
>OY757921.1:46845513-46915513 GCA_963585895.1 Sepioteuthis lessoniana | reverse complement strand
GAATACTTAACACTTGTACCCGGTTATGGCTAACGGAATCAGAACAGGCGACCGCCGTGGTTTCAATAAAGGACGCCGTTCGAAGTTCCGTGAAGGTTCCCGAGTTGGATAAACACCTGAAGAAGGTCGGAGGACATATCGGCCGAAACGTTGTGGAAATAACAATAAAGATGAAGACAATAGTCCGAAAAACCTTAATGATAAGAATAGTAATAATACTTCAATTATTTGGTTTGGTTGTATTTTATGGCATATCAACACTTGTGGGTTATTTAATAACAAACCCTGTTTACACCCGCCACACGCATACATATGATTTTTGAGCAAATAGTTTGTTGGTAAGTTTATTTTTAAAAGGTCATTTTTTTGCACACAGTTAAATGGTTTCAAGTCTTGCTACCTATCACTAATAATTTTATTCAACATCATTTATTCGATTCCACATACTTAAATAGTTTCAAGAATAGTAAATCATTAAACAGTTCTATTCGACTCATAGATGGGACCCTAAAAGGTACTGCCACTCCGGGTCCGAGTAAATCTAGGAGTAATTGCAATGAAGGGGCACTTCACACTTCATAAAACTCCAGGAGTAGGAATTGGACACGGCGACACGAGTTCAAATCCTAGAGCAGACTGATTGCATTTCACATAGCACTAATACCCTTGGGAAAGGTATGAATCCAATTATTCCCCCTCCAGCTATGGGTAAATAGTAGGAAAGACTAGGTTCTTCAGCCTTGTTGAGGCAACTAGTCTAGGAGAAGGAAAACTCTGAATTCAAACCTGTTAAACTCCGCTTAAAAATTGACCTTGTGTCATATCCTGCCCGAGCGGAGGGGTTGGTAAATATGATAAAACTCCAGGAGTGGAGTTTCACCACCTGATACAGTTTAGCATCATACACACCAAACGTCCTTTTGGTGGGGTGGTTGATCCTTTTGTAGAGATGTATTCGGTGTCTTCTACAGCCCCAGCCGACTGAGTAGTTCAATTAGATACAAATAGTCTCAAGTGAATATTTGATTCTTTATAAACACGTTGTTTTTTTTTCAATGTTTACACTCACCAAAGAATACTGTACGGAATCATTTTTATTTCGGTGAATAAAAAACGTTCTTTTTGTAGAGGTCGGGAAAGAAGTCCCCATGGCCTTGTAGCTAACGTGATTGACTGCGACATCATAGTCAGTGAGTTCGAACTCTAATCGCGCTTATTATATCCATTTTCGGACTAATACACTTGAAAAAGGCATGAACCCCCTTATACTCCCTGCCATGGCTTTATCATTAGATTAACCACGAAGAAATAAAGAAACCAAATCAGTTCTCTAAATGTTATGAGTTAATCTTTGGGCCAAGCTGTACAAGAACACATTAGCTGAGCATAGGAAGTAGAACAGCAATACAAGAAGACAATTATAAAGTCTAAAATCTCACGGAGTGGTTGTACCTGTTAGGGTTCCATGTTATGGGTCAAACAGAACTAGTATTCTGGGTATGACACTAAACTGCATCTGATGGTGAGGCTTCAGTCCTGAATCTTTATGGTATGTGGAGTACTCCTACATTGCCATTACTCCCAGGACCATTCTGACTCAGAGTGGTTGTACCTGTTAGAATCCCATCTATGGGTCAAATACAACTGTTTGATTATTTAACTGTACCCAAACTGAATGTTAAACTGAATTGATAGTGTTATATAGCAATACTTGAAACCATTTAACTGTATGCAAACATGAGCTTGTTTAAAATGTTACCTACAAACTATTCGTTTATATATATTTAATTGGTATGAACAAGATATAGCATTAAATAACCTACCATATGCCATAAAATCCAACCAACTAAAATATTGACTTATATTTCATAAGAAATCTAAATCTAGGGCTAATTCACAAGAAAAACAAACTTGTCAATGTTTTTACAATATGTTTACAGAAGTGCATATAAATGGACAGGCGGGATTCCGACCGGGAAATTCCATTTTCTACATTGCTATTGCCTTGTAAAAATACGGTCCATTAGGATTTTTGAAGACACCGGACGTTGATAAAAGATCAAAAGATATGTGAATATTGCAACTTGCTTCTTCCTGTTAAGAAATGAAAGTTTCCGTTCAGTAATTTCCAGAAAACCCGTATGTAAACTGTCTGAAACATTGTACAGGGTGTCTCAAAATAGATGCATCCCATTAATATATATATTTATATACACATATAAACTTGTACATATAAATTTATAACTGTATACCGTAATTATTCCTGTACAATACGCACTCGAGTATAACCTTCCCAAAATTTGAGCTAAGAAATTCTGAAGCTCCCCAAATACGTATCTTCTATATATAGGGTGTCTCAAAATTGATGCAACCCATTAATATGATAATTCATATTGCATCAAGTCATCTTTCTTTTGAGTTTTAAAAAGCAATCGTATCACTTCAGAAAGTCAAACTAGATGACAAGAACAGAAATTGATTGACTTTATCCTACAGTGCACGTGAAAGACAAAGTTCTTGGGAATGTCTCCGGAGGGTCTTTTCTGGACTCCTTCCGACAGAATCTCTCACCGCATCCATATTGTCAGGACATCTTGCAATCAATTTCCTGCCAGATCTGATATTTTTTGCCTTCTTGTTGAGTTTGTTTATTGATCCTGACCCTGTGGCTTGAAATTTGTGTATCCAACGATAAATTTAGCTTTTCTGGGGATAATTGCAAAGATAAACTTTGCTTGCACTATTTTGTATGATTTTGTCTCCAAATAAGTAGTGAAGCAAAATATTTTTCCTCTCTTGTCCAAGGCATTGTGATTAAAGATTGATAGTTGTTATAGTATACTATTTTCAAATCTGAAACGGAAAAGAACACAATATTATTAGTAGTAGAGTTATTAACAGTCACATGGGTCCCATGTATATTGAGACACACTGTAATATAAAAACAACCGATAATATTTATTACCGTTAGCCATCACTTATAAGATATCATCATCATCATCATCATTACTATAATGAATTTCATAATATTCAAAGTTCTCTTTGGTGGGGAAAACAATAGGATGATGAAATCAGAGACTAGCTGTTGGTGTTCGAGTCTAATAATATTTGAATGATAAATTTTTATAACAAAATGAGGAGAGGTACCCTGGGAGCCTGCCTAATCGTTTTTTATTTGTGTGCAAAAATATGATACCCTAGTGGTTAAATATTATAACTATCTATATCGTATATTGATTGGCATTTAAACTGTTACTTGTTTCCGTTGCAATATTTATCCTCTTTGGGGATTGGTGCTTATGCGACGAAGTGATATAAAAACAAAGAAACTCTCACGTTTAACTTTGTGTTGTGTTGTTGAAAAAAGTCGATATAATGAAGAACAGAGTGAATCACAGTGAAATTTAAGTTAATGCCTTCAACCAAAGTTTGAAACTGTTCTATTAGATTCGCTGGCTATTGTCCCATTCGTTGAGCTTCTGCACTCTTTGATCATATTTAATTAAGCCGTCATTCGTTTCTCTCTATATATAATCTGCCATGCATGATTGTATTGTCAGACTTTTGAAATTGATGCTCACGTCGAGCAAATTAAAAGCTGTGGTGCTTTTATTGGCGAGATTAAATGGTTAAAACATTCTTTCGGGGAACCACTGTGTGCAATATATACTTGATTGGTTTGGTTTGATAGTGTTTTATGGCATATCAATTTTTGTGGGTTATTTAATACCAAATCCTGTGATACATATGTGATTTGTAAGTGAATAGTTTGTTGGTAACTTTAGAGCTCATTTGTTTGCACATTATTTAATGGTTTTTAACTATTTTACTGCGGGAAAACAGCACTAATTACGTCACACAGTTTTGCAACAGAACGCTACGAACGTTTTTTTTAAATTTAATTTCAAAAATAAAAAGTAAAACGAAATATCATTCAGAAGATACATCTTCACATATCTAAATATCCTGATGAAGGTTTTATGTGAAAAAAAACAAACAAACCGAAACGTTTAACGTTGACAAATAACTACTTGAAATAAAATCATCCTATGAATAACCTTTTTTTTCATATTTGTACATTTACATACCGTCGGATTTACTTCCATTTTCCCATATATCTCATCGCCCGAGAGAGGTATAACAATCCAATTAAACACGTGAACCGTTAGATTGGATTACTTACAGATGCTGAGGGGTAGAAAACTGATCACAAAAGTAATATAGATGGGTCTGGTTGTTTGTGTTATATAAAGTATTCACTGTGGTCAAATTTTTCTACTGGTCACCAACTTTGATTTGGTACTCTTTATCTTCTTATTTGGATTCACACAGCTCCCTGAATATTGTATATAAACATATCGTTATTTCCCTGACACTTTTTTTCTCCCGACGGTTTCTTTAACACCAGACATATCCTTTTGATTCCAACCCCACTCATTTATCCGATCGCTACCCTTTACTAGATGCACGCTTCTCCAATCAGTAACCACACGTATATCTTCATTCCAGCAATCAAAGAGTATGAACCGTGACCTGTTGCTGAAGGATCTTTATATGCAGAATGCCGAGCTGATGCGGTCTCTGCAACAAATGGAAGAGCAACTTAGGACAGCCGACCAGAAGAACTTGCAATTGGAAGAGAAGTGCCGAGTGTTGGACAAAGTGTTACAAAAGGTGTGCTCCTCATCCGTCTGTTAAAAATAAGAGGGAGAAAGCCCTACTTAGATTGATGACCACGTTCATGCCTTCCTCCTCTCCTCGGGCAACCTGGCCATCGTTCCATGTCGTCCCAATCCCTAACTACCCGCTAAAGCCGACCCCCCAAACAAACAAAGAAAAAAAAGTAAGAAGTTAGCCTGGAGTGTCAAGTGAGAACCATATTTTTTACATTCTATTTTTTAATCTACGTACGTATGTATGATTCTGCCATTGGGTGTGTGAATATATGCAGACGTTTGTATGTGTAATAGTGGTATTTATTCCGCAAGTGTATCGCGAATAGACTGATCGCTGAAGGAAAGAGGTGAGGAAGACATTGTCTAGATGGTTGATTCTGGATTAAAGGATTTGAAGTACCGATGTATTTGAAGGTTATAAATAGGCCGGGGCTAGATGGTAAAAAGTCAGCCTCCTTGGATCTCTTTACAATATCTATGTTTATTTTTTTTTTTATCAAAGGGAACCCCTTTAATTCTACCAGAAAGGATAAGTCTTCTTAAAATCGTAGAAATATTCAAACTGGCCCAACCGAGGCCCCATACTGCTTGTAAAAGAAACAAACACTCGCAATTGGCGAACATGTCGCTCAGTTTTGAATAAGGATGTTTTCATTTTCGTTTCGGAAAAAAAAAAATGCTCACCATGGAATTCGGCATCCAAAATCTGTCTTGTGTCCAAGTTCGATGCAAGCCTGTCTATGTCAAAGCTGAGAGAAAGGTGTTCACTGGAATACGGCATTTTTTTTTAAATATGTATTTGTACAGACACATCTTTCTGTCTCTCACACACAGAATTATATCTATAAAATGTTATATATGTAACACACACGCAAACAAAAGCATCGAGATCTTTCTCTCTCTCTCTCTTCCCTCTCTCTCAAAATATTTATATATAAATATAACGTGCAGATACATCTATCACACACACACACACACACACACACACACACACACACACACACACATATATATATATATATATATAATGACATACACGTATGTAATGCACACTCATAAACACACGCTCCGACACACATACAAATAAACACGCACATGCGCAGCCACCCCCACCGCATATATATATAAAACGAAATACTTGTAATACAAACACTCATATCGACACTCACACACACATATAAATAACATACGTATGTGTAGATTATATACACCATGTAATGTGTACACAAATACTTTCACTGACACACACGCATATATACAGACATACACATTCATATATATGTTTCTGCATATATATATATAAAATATACAGACAGATATATCTATCTATTAGGTACATATATAGAGATAGACACAGCGAGCACAATCTATGAACACACGTACGCCTTCTTTAATTTGTGTTTGTGAAAGATGCATGTGTATATGTGTGTCTTTTTGCATATATGATTGTCTCACGAATTTTGGGTAAGTTTATTTTATATGTAGACGAAAGGAATCTACTTAGATTAGAAACAGAATAATTTTCTCGAAGATGATTGGATAAAATCAAACAGACCAAAGATGAATGAAAATTCTTATTTATGCATTTTTTCTCTCTGTGCAAGGTAGTGAGTGTGCGCATATGCTGGTGAACAACGTCTATGACAGCGTCCGCCATTTGTCCACAATTTTCTGATGGCATACGATCGCGACTCAAAGTATTGTGTACTTGATGGGGAGTGACGTGGATGATTGTGCAAAAACCTCAAGGTGGATTTTTCGGACGGATGTAAAAGTAAGAATCTTCCTTCCAGGAAGCCATAACCTGAGTGGAAGATAGACATGAAGACGAATGTCTTAGAGCGCGTCCAAAGAGCGGTACTCAAGCGATTAAGGTCCGATTTTGAAAATAATGTGTGGTCGATACGACGGTACGCTTGTGCAAAGATGTAATTATATGCTATTCAGTACATGGCCACATATGTAGATGCAGAGAAATTTTCGCAGAGTGAAGAGAAATATTGACAAAATTTATTGTGAACATAATGTTGATGATTTTTTAGAGAAGTTAAGGAAGACTTTGCGTTAAGCATTTTGCTATATCAGTGGCCATGGAATATTTGTAAAATTACAAATAGGGCTTTAGAATTGTATACACAAATTATATATGCACCCTGTCTGTCTGTCTGTCTGTCTGTATATATATATAATGACGTGTATTTCGTGTACAAACATATGGACTGACATGCACACACGCATATATATATATATATATATATATATATATAATGACATACACCCATATAATGCACACATGAAGCGATGCATATATATTTATATATGATAAATACAAATAACGCACGCAACAAACGCATTCATCGACATAGACATGCACACACACACACACACACACACACACACATATATATATATATGTATATATATATATATATATATATATAACTTAGAGACAATTATCTATCTATGAAATTTACACGCACGCACATAAATGCACACACACACACACACACAATGCTCAATGTATATGCATATATAGTAATACTTACATTTGAGGAATTCAGCCCATTGACTGATAAATATCTGGTAAAAATATAGGACAAATGCTATTTTGATAAACCATTTAAAGGTGAGGTTAGGTTTCTTTGTTTGATAGCATATCAACTATCGTGGGTTATTTAATGTCAAAGTCATCCTTTTAGAAGAACAGCAGTGATGTTATTTAACCCATAGCTGGGAGGATAAGAGTATTTGTCCGAAAGTGAACGTAAAAGCGCGACTGGAGTTCGAACTGGTTTACTATGGTTTCGCAGTCCATCGCTTTAACCATTACACCAAGAGGACACCTCCCAAACCATTTTAAGTTAACTTACACAGATTAGCATAGTACCCCGTACTATTCATAGTATAATCATCCTAGTGCAATATTATCAAAATAACAGGTCACTTGGACTCATAGCGGGTTAAAAAACTTAAAGAAGATGTGATATATCACATAAAGCAACTGTGGTACATTGCGTAAAAAATAATTATAAAAAAAGATTGAAAGCGTGGTAAATCAGATAACTTCACGTAGCGGAAGAAAGGAACCTCTCAACGGCATGTGATATAATCCGTTTAATTTAACGTATTATATCATATGGCACTCGAGGGTAACGTAATCGCATGGCATAATTGTGTGGTATATCATAAAAAAAGGGATATGATATATCACATGACAACAGAACGATCAAGGACGGTATATCACATGGGAAGGGAATGTGGTATATCACATGACCAATACAGCACGGGATATCGTATAGAAACTAAGTACAATATATTTCGTAACTGTTTTTTTTCCTTCTTCAAAGGATTTAGCATAAGAAAACGGAACTTTTTAATTGTCAAAGCATAAAACTTAATTTTGTTTTGAAATTTAAGAAAAAAACATCTATCTATCTATCTATCTATCTTATCAAAGAACATTTTCATTCCAATCTGTAAATTTTGATTTTGTGTGCTTTTATACCTCATTGGCAGATTTTAAAAAATTGATAATGTAATCATTTGACACAATTTTAAGCACAAATAGCCCATTCTGTAAATTTGTCAACGCTTCATAACACGCTTTTAGTACAAAGGAACAAAGATTATATATATATATATATATATATATATATATATATATATATATATATATATATTTATATATGTGTGTGTGTGTGTGTGTGTGTGCGTATAATCATTTACTTCAAATTGAGTTTTATAAACTTATTTTCTTCAATTCTCTTTCAAATAATCCATTAAATAATTGGTGCTAAATAATCTTCCTCTGTCCTCATCATAGTCAGTGTTTTGTATACCAGTTGAGTTCGCAATACATAAGTGGTATATCTATCAAAATCATTTTTCACATCAATAATAATAATAATAATAATAATAATAATAATAATAATAAGAAGAAGAAGAAGAAGAAGAAGAAGAAGAAGGCTTGAATAATTAGAAGAGTCATTGAGAATTCTAGTGAAAAACTCGCAGGATGATAATAACAATAATAATTATGTCCCATAAAAGTCGTTACATCTAGTAAATGAAATTTATATGAAAATGCAACAGCTGATTTTGGACAGGGATGATGATATTATTATTATTATTATTATTATTATTATTATTATTATTATTATTATTATTATTATTTCACTAAATCAGATATTTTTAGTAATAAATAATAAGTCCCGTATAATCTTGAATTTTAAAATACTTTTTATTTGTTGATCTAGTTTATTTTTTATAGATAAAAAATAAAGAAATTGTCATTTACTAAGCTTATCTTAGTTTGGTACAAGGGCCATGAATATTGCGTACCCAGTGATAATCGCGAACTCACTAATAATGAATAGTTCGTAGACCATTACGTCATGCAAAGTGCGCATCAGAAATGAAATAAACTCCGACGCTGTTTAAACATCTTATTGTTGCTTTTTCATAGCATTGTTTTACATTATAAAACCTTTAAGTGTCCCTCTTTATTTTGTACTTATATTGCTTACTTACAGATTAGCGAATGTAAAACAACCTTCATGTTGCATAACGAAATATATAAACAAGAAAAAAATAATAAAAAAGGCTTCATTTAATAAAATCAAAGTTAAAAAAAAATGAAATATGAAAATTACGTAGACACAACAATAGATGTTTTTTTTAAATGACATAGTAACCTTTGAGGGTTATTTAATGTCATAGCCATTCGCGTACCCCCTCTTAAAAAAACAGCAATGGTTCTATTTATGACTGAGTGTATTAGGAGGTTAATATCTTTCCCAAGGGGATTAGTCCGAAAATGAACGCAATTGCACGACTGGAGTTCGAACTCGCAATCAGACTCTTTAGACACAAGAATAAAGTAACAAACGTATTTTGAAATTATAAAAGCAAAAATCTAATGTCCTCAAAAACTTGTATAAAAACCTTATTAGTAAAAATCTTGAATATATTTTGATAAAGGGGTTCACATAATTTGTGAGGTCTGCATTAACGGAGAAGAAAGTTCCAGTTGGATCAAAAAAAAGTGTTTATTGATTTGTTAATTTTTGTTTAATTAATCTTTATTTTAACAATTTTTGACACATTTTATTGTTTAATTCCTTAGTAGCGTGTCCTTACGTTGTACTGTAAAATATTTCTCTTCCTCAAATACTTATTATGGGATTGCTTTGGTTGTTTACGCCTTTATTTAAACTTACTGACAGGAGATACTTTATTAAAGATGGCACGAAAGCACACGATTAAGAAAAAAACAATTTTAAAATCAAGAAAATAGTCCTTCAATCATTATAGACATTGTCAAAGTTAAAGCTTTTGCTTTTTCCTCTCACTATCTTTTGAAACAGAAATATAAAAACAATGGGACTTTTTAAAAAAGTAATAAATAGATAGATCAATATTATATATATTAATATTAATATATTAATATTAATATCAGTAATATTAATAACTGCTTTTTCTCAGTTTCAGGATATTGAGCATATGAGCATCTTTATGCTGGGCGCAGCCAATCTAGTCACGTCTTTGTCTCTTCATCAGCTCTGGCCGGATATTTAGCTTTCCCCGCCTTTTCTACCTTCCGCCCTGCTATGCACTGGTCACGTGCTTACGCATTTTTGCTATTGGCTTCTTTTCTGCTTTCTTTAAGCTGCTACTTTTTTTTCTTCCTTCTTTTTCCCTTTTTCAATCGGGTGACATCGATAGCAAGAATTATCTAAATAACTACCATTTTCAGGATATACATTCCTACAGGATATTCGGATTGGAACAGATTTAGATAGATAGATAGATAGATAGGAATAGATTAAGATGAATATGTTAATGTATATATATATATATATATATGAACAGATGAAGATTGATAGATAGATAGATAGATAGATAGATAGGAATAGATTAAGATATATATATATATATATATATATATATATATATATATATATATATATATATATAGGAATAGATTAAAATGGATATGTTCATATATATATATAATGTAACTGAAAGAAACCTTAACCATGGTTAACTTGTCATTATAAATTCATTTCGTCTCTTCAGATGACTTACACGTTTAATTTGAGGGTGAAAACATCAAATATGGATTAGTGTGTATATATATATATATATATATATATATATATATATATATATATATATATATATATATATATATATAATGAAAATAATTCCTACATGGCCAAGAGCCAGTCTAACTTGGTTTCACCTAAACAGCTCTTTAGGATCGCATTGCCCAATGTGATCCTGAATAGTTGTTTAGCTGAAACCTAGATAGACTCGCTTTTGGCCATGTGGGAATTATTTTCCTAATATTAGTTCTATCTCGTGTATTGAGCATTTTATTACGTTTTAGTTTAGGTAATTCTGTCAGTGTTTTTTCTTTTGACTAGACATAAGTGCTGCTTGATTATTTTCAAATAGTAAGTGTGTTTTTCGTCATTTCTTTTTTTTTACTGAATTTTTTTCCCAGATAGTAGATTGTATAATTTGCAAATTGTATAATCTTGTTTTTTTTTCCATACCAACAGAATTATAGATTAGATATAAAGATTAATATATATATATATATATATATATATATATATATATATATATATATATATATATATATATATTGTCTTCAGACGTCGACTCGATATTACTGATGTATATATATGTATATATATGAAGATAGATGGATATAAGAACAGAATAACACACATATATATATATATATATATATATATATATATATATATATATATAACATGTTGAGATCGATCAATCGATAGATTGATGTGAACAAATTAAGAATACGAATAAGGTCGAATACGAAAAGTACAGACAGAGAGTAGTCGGTGGGCAAAGACGTTTATAACAATGTTATTAATAAGATAAAAATAAATACGAATTTTTGAAAGCCACCCTTACACACACACACACACTCACCACATACACATGATCACACAAAATCACGTACACATTATTACACTGGTACGCAATTATACAGACAAATACACTGAGACCGAAACTTGCTCTCTTGTTTAATTAACAAGTAATAATTGACCAAGTATAATTGGTTATACTTTCAATTAGTAGAATTGGTAATAGTTACTGGGAAGTTTGCATATAATCAATCAGTTTACAATAAGTGATAGAATATAAAAAATTATGAAAGTGTGAGAGAAAAAAAGAAAAAAAGAACCAGAGAAGAGTTAAGAAATAGAGAAATGGAAAGAGATAGACCTTTTATGAGACAATGACTGAAAAGAGGAGAGAGAGAGAGAGAGAGAGAGAGTAAATAAAAAGAGAAACAGAGAGAGGAAGTGAAACTAAGAGAGAAAAAGAGAGAAAAAAGAAAGGAAGTAAGAAAGAAAAGAATGGTAGAAAGAGAGGCAGAGAGAGAAACAAGGTCGAAATAAGCCTAGAGATGGAAAGAAAAGGAGAGAAGAAGAGAAAGAGAGAGGATATTGGTGAAAAAGAAGAGTGTGAGTGAGAGAAGGTAGGTGAGAAACAGAAGGTGAGGGGGAAGTTGCGGAGAGAGGAGAAGAAGAGAGTGGGAATGTGCAAGAGAAATTTATGAGAAATTTGGCATAGAATGTTATCACTTGACACTTGAAAAGAAGTACCGGTTGAGAAAAACACCAGCGAATCAATAATTGAAAAAAAAAAGAAAAATGGCGGATCAACAATTTATGACAAAGGGAGGGAACTGTGGGGTTATTTGAGTGGGTGGGTATTTCGAATTCTTTGACAATTTCATTAAAACTGCCCAAAAATATTGAGGAGAAGGGTATGAATAAACGTGGTTGGAAGCAACGATTTATAAACTATTAAAAAGAAAAATATATAAAAATTATTTATTTTAAAAGAAATGATAATAATTTACAATATTTTAAAAAATAACCTGAAATTAACTTTCTCTTTGACAGGAAGTTGTTTTTTCACGACTTTTAGTCTGGCTTTCAGATAACCTACTGTTTCTTTTGTAAAACCTACATCTTTTCGTATTTTAAAAATATATATGTATTTTTGGGGGTTTGACATTTAAAAGCAAGTATAAAAGAAATATTTTTATACTTAAAAATATAAAAAAAACAAAAAGAAAAGAAAAACAGACATATAAAAACAAAAAGAAATACTCAGTGTATGGACACTTTTAGAGAAGCATATAAAATGCCTCTCATCTAATGCTGATTATATCTGGATTAGTATATAAAGTGTAAAATATTCATTAAGTCAGACGACCACCGCCAAAAAATACAAAAAGAAGGAAAATCCATGCATATTTCATTTAAAGTTGAAGAAAAAATAAAACAAGGGGAATAACTCATTCGTTTTTTACTCTTGATAACAAAACATGCATGCGCAATTCAATCTTCATAAGAACAAACTTGATTCTATGATCACTAGAATCATCACTTCAACATTTTTTATATCAGAGAAGTTCACTTGTTTCATGAGCAGTATTACCAAGTTGAAACGATAACTTTTATTCTTACGGACTCTGGTTAATCTTAGTAACCACTCAGATTTTGAATTGTGGGAAAATTTATTTTGTCTTGCAAAATAAAGCTGTGATACTTACAAAGTAACTTATTAACTAAACTTAGTTGTTGCACAAGGCCAGAATATGGGACATTTAGTGAGAATCAAACTCACTAACAATGGTTTGCTAATCTAGCTTGTTAACCATTACAACAGGCACACATTTTGATCAAAGTTATAACAAAATTAACTTTCTACTTGCAAACATTTGGATGAACTGGCAATATTTGATTCTTAAATCAAAAATGTTAAGGAAGCCTTTTTTTTTATTATCATCTTGTATTGCAAGCCGAAAATTCATTTAAATATCTGAGAAGTAAGTAAATATATTTTTTCCTACAGTGAAAATTAAAGATAAATTTTGCTGGAAAAAAGATCGCTATTTCAAATATTATTCAACATTTTCAAAATGGCGGTCTGAATTTTTGTGACGATTTGTGACAAAGACTTTTTATTCTTTCGGACGAAATTTTAAATCTTTTATCACAACTTTACCTTCCAGTCTTCTTCACATTCGAAGTCATGAGTTCGATCCCTGGGTCAGGTAGTGTTGGAGCAATCAAAAGAAAAAGTAACATCATAAGTAATTGACGATTACGAGTTATGAAATTCCCTTGGAAGGGAAATCGAGCCTGACAAGTAAAAGAATAAGACCAACAGTCTTATGGATTAAAGAAAGGACACCGTTCTAAAAATTTCAGGACAGTCACCGTTATTATAAAAATAATAAAGAGACTGATAAAAAAGAAAATCATTGTATTATGATACTAATTGTAAATCCCAATTTAAGCTCAATAACTAACTTGAACAATTGGAAATAGGCTTTCTGAGGATGTAAGCCCTGTTACAGATGCTTGTCTAAAAGCAACTAATGTTGTTCATGTCCAGTGTTTGGACGTGGTTATCTCAACAGTTGATTCAAATTTTAAATCCTTTCTGACCTAATATACATCGACAGGAGAGTTGAGAATACAACAAAGAATTCTATGAGGAAGTTGCGTTTTTATCCAGCATTCCGATAATGTTACGGAAAATTAACAAAGCCTCGTGCTATCGTAAGGCACTTATGAGGCACTCTGAGTTATTTATAGTAATGAAGTTTCAGATTCGAAACCATGTCTGTCCCAATACTTTTTTTTTTTACAAAGAGAGAAGTTTGCCTGGGAACCACAGTCAAACCACAAACAATGGCAAGCTATTTAACTGTCCCAATTCTTTCGCTTTTAGTGCAAAGGAACAAAGATTACGTCATAATGAACGTATGATGAGAATATTTCATACAATACGCGAGACATGACACGTGAATACATTCATTTTATTTTTCGTTGTAATTTTTGAAATGCTTTCAATTTAAAAGTAAATATATTAATCATAGCCCAGAGATATGTGTATTCTTGTATATTTGTTGTTTTTCCTTTTTATTAGATGTGGTTGTATTTACTTACTTCTCTTTAATGTTAAAATAAACACACACACACACACACACACACACACACACACACACACACACACACACACACATATATATATATATATATATATATATATATGCCATGTGCTACTACAAAGTTCGGGAAAACATAAAAGTCGATATGATGTCCTCAACGAAAGAAAAAGTGACAGACCCACCGTGGAGGGATTTCAAGGGATGTCCAGCGTGACATGAGAAACACTGGATAAGTACACAGATAAGCAAAAGTATATAAAAATATTGATTAATTTGCTTAATTACCCGAACTCTTGTATCACACACACACACACGCACACACACACACACACACACACACACACACACACACACACACACACACACACACATATATATATATATATATATATATATAAACCGAAGGGCAAATCCGTTTGTTTTAATTCCTTCATTTTGTCTTAAAGTGACAACAGTTTTATCTTTTAAAAAGTGCAATATAAAAAGATCTTTTCTTTCAATTTTCTATAAAGCTTCTAAAAATGATACCCTGCTTTATTCTTCCTATCTTAAATAAATATTCAGCCCCGCTCCGATATAGATGCACATTTGTAACCAAAAGTTGGTGCAATCTGACCCTGAAAATATATCGACCAACAGCAACGATGAAAACAAAACAAAACAAACAAAAAACAAAACAAAACTAACACCTAATTTCTCCTGTCGACGTCAAAATATCGAACATCTTCAATTTGTTTTGCACATGTTATTTAATTTTATCGAACTTTTGGGTAGCACCCAATGTACCTTGACGTGTGTACGTCAAAAATGGGTATACCGCCCAATATTCGCTTCAGTATTTACATAATGCAAGCAAATTTTAAAGACAACCATTGCACTTTCAACCGGAAATGACGTCATTAAGTACACGTACAACGTTGATTGTTACCTTTTGCCATAAGATGACGTTATTAACATTTATTGAATTGTGAGTAGTATTTCTTTCATCTTAATATCAGTTGCTTTTTATCGCAACTTCCTGAAACATCACCCAACAGTTGCTAGCAACGGGTACTGATTGGGAAACCCCGCTAAACCCCACAAAACAAAAACAAACGGCTGAAACGTTGCAAACGATCAGGAAAATAAAGGAATCAATTTCTATGGTTAAATTTGATCTTCTCTGACTTGATTTCAGTTGCTCAAATAGCAGAGTAGCATATATATATTCGACAAGTTTCCGATTCGATTCTGGTTCATGACTATTTTTGATGCGCGCTATTTACTAATGGTCGTTGAATGTCGATCTAAAAAGTAGAGATGAAGACCAACTGGAATTATGAGGAAAGAAATAGTAGTAAAACAAAAAGAAATTAAAAACTGGCAATGCTCAAACAAATAATAAATGAATAAATAAATTGATATTATATGACGTCATTAATATTCTCAACCGACATGGAACGGTTTTTTATGAGTTGAAATCAAATGATATTAATCTGTTGCTAAATTCGAATGACTTGCTTTTATTCAGCCTAAAGTTTTAATCTCATTAAATAATTCATTTTAAAATTTGCATAGACTCCTTTTGAGTTACTGTTGTTGCTTAAAATAAAAAAAAAAGAACTACCCCCCCCAAAAAAAATAACAAAACCCCCCAAAAAACAAAGATGGCGAACAAGAATTATGCCGTTGAGGCAGGAGTTTCAAGAGTGCATCACTTTTGTATTCGCGGTTTGTTGTGTAATGTTGTGAAGAGAAATAAAGTTATTGAATAACAGCAGATCGAGTTTGTTCTTATTGAGAATCAATGTATTTAATTGTTCTCCTGTCTCCTTGTTACTTAGACAACCTGTGAACCCATTTGGTTCCCGTTACAACAGTGGTTCATGATGAGTGAAAGATTCTAATTAGCATTCCATAGTTTTCTCAGTTATATCGAAAACTTGGTTAGAAATAAGAAAGACATCCAGCGCGAACCCTGATCTCATAAAATAATCATTCAGTTGCTGATTAATTCAGAACATTTTAAAAATGATGTACCGTTTTCAGATTAATGATAGCATAGGCAAGAAACTGACTGTCACTAATCACCGTTGACAACACAATCCTAACTCAGATATATATATACTAAGCACTGCTTTATTTATAAATATCGCAAGCTATATTACATATATATATACATGAAAATGTATAGAGATGAAAAACACAAGATCTTCATAGATGATTTTATTTGTCAAAATATTTGCTAACGTTAAACGTTTCAGTTTTTAGACCTTCATCAGGGCGTGTAAGTTATTAAATGAAATGAAAATGTTGAGAAAGCTTTAAACCATTTCGCTTGTAGCACTCTTTTTCAAATATGTGTAATGGACTTAGCGCTCCAAAATTCATAAAAAATCCATATCACATATCTATCTATCTATCTATCTATCTATCTATCTATCTATCTATTTAGTTAATATCTATCAATTTATGCCATTCCATTATATATCTGTCTTTATCAGTGTTAGCCTTCTTCTTTCTATCTCTAACTTATTTCAAATTACACATATTATCAAAGAGAGAAGAATTTTATTTTCAGTTTGTCTCCTCATTTGGTCAGATTAGTGCTGAAAAGTTGCAAAATCTCATATCAAAAATAATTCGGCTTCATCGATCATATATATTTACAAAGATAGATAAATAGTCAAATCAAACAGACAGACTGAAGAAGGTAAACATTGATAAAGACAGATATATTATGGAATGTTAATAATCGATAGATCATTTGTTGGTTGTTTTGTTTTTATGGCATATCAACCTTTGTAGGTTATTTAATGCCAAATCCATTTTTATACAAATAAACAGATCTATTTCAAACAATTCAGTTTAGCATAAGTACACAGTTTAATTGTTAAGATTATTTCTGTTTCAATCTATTCAGTTAAGTAAAACAGTTCTAATTCAAACAATTTAGTTTAGTATAACTATAGTTTTTGTTTACAGACAGTTAAATGTCAAAATAGTTTTATTTCGAACAGTTCAGTTTAGCAAAAGTACGCAGTTTACATGTCCAACAGTTCTATTTCAAGTAATTTAGTTTAGCATAAGTGCGCAGATTAATTCTATTTAACCCATAGATATAGGATCCTATTAGATGCTACAACTCTTGCCAGGAGCGATAGCAATGAAGGGGTACTCCGCATTTCCCAAAGCTCTTACATTACTGGAATCTCACCATCAGATTGTTTAGTGCTATATCCAGGACACTCTGAGGTGGCGCGCGCGCGCGGGGGGGGCTCTAACTCTTCTGAAGAGGTGCAGGTGATCTATTCTACAGCCCCAGCTGACCGGGCAATACGCGAGTTAAATGTCAAAACAATTTTATTTCGAACAATCCAGTTTTGCATAAATACGCAGTTTAAATGCAATAACAGTAAACTCTCGAAACCAGGTGTCCTCGTGGTGTAATGGTTAAAGCGATGAACTGCGGAATCGTAGTACGCGAGTTCGTACTCCAGTCGCGCTATTACGTTCACTTTCGGGCAAATACCCTTGGGAAAGGTATGAACCCCCTTATTCTCCCTCCAGCTATGGGTAAATAGTAGGACGGACTAGGTTCTTCGGCCTTGGTGAGGCAACTAGTCTAGGAGAAGGAAAACTCTGAATTCAAACCTGTTAAACTCCGCTTAAAAATTGACCTTGTGTCATATCCTGCCCGAGCGGAGGGGTTGGTAAATAGTAACTCTCGAAACCACGATTTAGTTCAATTTGACCCATAGATAGGACCCTATCAGGTGCTATCACTTCGGGCCAGAGTGGACCAGGGAGCGATGACAATGAAGGAGTACTCCGCATTCCCCAAAGCTCCAGCATCATTGTTTAGTGTCATATCCAGGACACTCGTTATGGGGGTTATTACCCCCCCACCTACAGAGGTGCAGTCGGTGTATTCTACAGCTCCAGCCGACTGGATAATAAATAGAGTCAAATATAAGAACAGTTTTATTTCAGACAATTCAGTTAGCATAAGTACGTAGTTTACCAGTCAAAACAGTTCTATTTCAAGCAATTCAGTTTAGCATAAGTTTGCAGTTTAGATCTAATTGACCCATAGACAGGACCCTATCAGGTGCTACTACTCTGAGCCAGAGTGGTCTTGGGAGCGATGGCAATAAAAGAGTACTCCGTTTTCCCCAAAGCTCTAGCATTACTGGAACATCACCATTAGATCGTTTAGTGTCATATCCAGGATACTCGTTGGTGTGTGTGGGGGTCTTACCCCTCTGCAGAGGTGCAGTCGGTGAATTCTACAGCAACAACCGACTGGGCAAATAGATAGATAGATAGATAGATAGATGTGATACGAATTTTCTGATAAGTTTTGGAACGCAAGTTGCATCACACAAATTCGAATTGGGCACTACTTGCAGAAGTGGAATGTTTAAAAACTTTCTCATCTTTTTCGTTTCATTAAGTAATTTACACGCCCTCATGAAGGTCTAAAAACCGAAATGTTGGCAAATATTTTTACAAATAAAATCACCTTCTGAAGACCTTGTGTTTTTTCATCTCTATACATTTTCATATTTCCAGATTTATTTCCAATTTTTTTCACGTATATAATAAAACCGACAGAGTCAGACCAGTCTATCTAAGATTCACCTACTCGACCATCAGGTGTTTTTTTCTTTTGGTTAGGCATCGTTGCACAATTTGATTATTTTCAAATAGTGTATGTGCCGATAGTCTTTTCTTTTTATTGAATTTTTTCTTAATATATCAGTTTGTATAATCCTTATTTGCAAATTGCATCATGTTTTTTTTTTCACTCTATAAGAATCTTTTAGGTTAATTATATATATATATATATATATATATATATATATATATATATATAGACAAGTAGCTTTCCGCCTTGAGCTACCGAAACTGTGTTATCAGCCTGGTTGGCGGCTGATGAGGCTAGGGTATCGCACGTGCTTTCACACGTTGTATGATGAATATATATATATATATATATATATATATATAGACAAGTTCTGTTACATACTACGGACTGCCTCTTTTTTATGATCTTCAAGTGAAGACATTTCCGGGTCGAGATGGTGGAGAAAAAACTCTATATTAGCCCAATCGCTTTCGACCATTTCGGTCATCTTCGTCAGTAGTTTTAAACTGTTTTTTTTTTTAAATTGTAATTTACGAAGCTCTTTGCTTCGATGTGACACAAGGCCGATTGAATGGGGCACCCATTGTTTGGAAACTTGTAAGTTTTATATTTATTCGGAGTGGGTTTTTATTCAATAAGTTATGGATGGGGTTGGTTCATTCTGTTAGGATGGGTGGTTAGTTTTTGAATACGTTTAATATGTTTATACTTGTGGTGAATGCTACTTTATTTATAGTGCTTTTTTTATGTTTTATTGTTATTGCATGGAAGATTTGTAAAAAGTTTTTATTGTTATTTTTATATATAATTTTTGTATTGTTAATTAGAATTCTTCTTATGTCTGGGGATTTGAGTTTGTCAGTGTCTTTATTATGCTTTGTTTATATATATATATATATATATATTTCTTTAGGAAAAACAAAAAACCGGTCACATTAGGATTATAAATTTATTTCCATCCTGTTATGGGTATTGATATAAATCAACCAAAACTAACAGGACATCTTCAGAGCTAATGGATAAAATAATTCAGAATAGACACAGGAAGGAAAGGTGGGAAGGGGTAGAAAAGGGGTGAAGAGTTTCCTCCCCATTTCGGCCACTTCCGGTTTTTAGTTTATATATATATATATATATATATATATATATATATATATATATATATATATATATATATATATACCACTATTTAAATAGCGGTAACAAAAGATTCTCCGTTGTTGCAGCCCGAAGAGCAATTGATTGATAAAATCTACTAGTTTGATTCAATAATTTTCATACTCTTTGTTTTTTTTTTAAATAATCATTTAAAAGTCATGAAATTTTTAATAATTTTTTAAATTGTCGCTCACTGAAGATTTGAAAAGAGCTATCATCCGTGTGGGTGCTAAAGCCGCTTAGTGAGTGATTTTCGAGTTTTGAAAGGACGTTAAGTTTGATTTGAGGAGTGCATTAAGGCATTATTTTTGTACGATTCTTTTTTGGTTTGATTTGGTTTGGCTTGGTTTTATGGCATATCAACCATTGTTGGCTATCCAAGGCCAAATTCTCTTTATACCTATATTTAGTTTGGTTTGGTTTGGTTTTATGGCATATCAACCATTGTTGGTTATTTAAGGCCAAATCCTGTTTATACATACATATTAGATATATATGGTTTGTAGACACAAGTCAATAAAGTTAAATGGTTCCAAGTATTGCTAAGTATCACTGAGAATTCAATTAATCATCAGTCATTTGTTTGCACACAGTTTAAATGCCTAACAGTTCTATTTGATCCATTGATAGGACCCTTTCAGGTGCTACCACTCCGGACCAGAGTGGACCTGGGAGCGATAGCAATGAAAGGGTACTCTGCATTCATCAAAGCTCCAGCATTAATGGAGCTTCACTACCAAATTGTTTAACGTCATATCCGGGACACTCGTAGGGAGGGGGGGGTCTTATCCCTCTGAATAGATGCAGTCGGTGTATTCTACAGCCCTGGCCGACTGATTCCTTTTTGTATTGAATTCTGTACTGTAGAAATATTTTCAAATTTTATATTGGGGGTTCAGTGGTATGCAATCTTTTTAAAATATGTGATAGCGGACGGTAAAAAAAGAAAAAAATGTTGAAGATCCTTGATGTAAAGTATGCTATTTTCTAAAGTTTCGATTGCATAAATATATGTTGCACTTGTAAAAAATTAAGAATACATTTCTACCTTAAAAATCGGCATTCGAAATATTTCATACAGACTCGAACACCAAAGTCGGGGTGGGGTGGGGGGAAATAGGCATTTACATCAATTACACAGAGACTCGTACATGTATAGTTATATATTTACCTAGTTTTGTTGAAGCACAAGGCCAGTGAGAATCGAACTCCCTAACAATAATTTACTAATTTAGCTTGTTAACCACTACACCACGTGAGGTGTCCATGTATACGAATGAGTAGGTTTGGTGTGCATGTATGCAAATATTGTATTAATGTTCAAGGAATAAATAGAATAGTTGGTTGATTTTTTTTATGGCATATCATGGGTTATTTTATGGGTTATTTTATACCAAATTATCTACCTATCTATGATTTATAAATGAATAATTTGTAGCCAACATTATTTTCAAACGAGCCAGAGCTCATTATATGGTTTCAAGTATTGCTATTTATTTTTGCACACAGTTAAATGGTTTCAAGTATTGTTATTTAACACTAATAATTCAGTTTGATAATTACGATGATCCCTTGTAAAAGATTGAGTTGTTCTGTTTGACCCAAAGATGGAACCCTTACAAGTTCTACCACTTTGGGTCAAAGTGGACTTGAGAGTAGTGAAGGGGTGCTCCCCATTCCTCAAAGCCCCCGAACTGGATCCTTACCATCAGGTTTCGTGTCATATCCAGGACATTCGTTGGTGAGGTGTCTTACTCCTCTGCGGAGATGTAGATAGTGTATTCTACAGTCCCAGCCGACTTCATAGTTTGAGTGGTTGGCTTTAGGAGAGAGGTCCCTACCTTTTAGTGATTTGATGGTTGTTTCATAGAGTTATCATTGTCATGTTTCAATTTTTCAGGTGGGTCTTAGGTTTGGAAATGAGTGTTCTCATTAAAAAAAATCGTGTCAATATTTTATAATTAAATAAAATTCATAAAAAATAGATTTTTAAGAAATGATGGTAGAAGAGGAAAATAAGTTAAAGTGAAAGCCGTTTGTATTTTCGGAGAGTTATCTTGTTGGACCCTTAGAGGTACTGTCACCCCGGGGGTAGCAGCAACAAAAGGGTGACTCCACACTCCGCCAAATTCCAGCACTTGTCATTTGATGCAGTTTAGGGTAGTACCCAGTGTTGCATATTGACTTCTAATAGGCTGTGTTAGTTTGTAGATTTCAAAACAGGGTATGCACCTGTATCTTAAAGTAAGCAAGACTGCGGAAATGCCACGTAAATTGCGTAGGAAAAGTGCGGAGGCACCCTAAAAATATATAACAACGGAAGCTTTCAATCACAGGCAGTCAGGAGAGTCAGCAGTAAGCAGTAAGGGAGACACTAGACGTCGCACCGTTTTGGGTGCTGACCCGTGATAATGGTGGGGGTGGGGCAGACAGCCCTGTATCTGTCCCCCGTGAAAGAAGTATAAAGAAGAAACGAATATGATTAAATGTTTTTAATCGGCCTTGCACCAGCCTCGTTGAGGCAGAGCGAAGAAGTAAGACTCTCTGAAGACATCGTATTTGAGTGGTTTCCTATCTATCCCGACTCTCTCTCTCTCTCTCTCTCTCTTGGCCAACCATTTCGTTTGTTTAGTAATAAAGAAGAGAGATGAATATTTTTTATAAATCAGTGTTATTGTCTCTTCTGTGCTATGCAACATCAGGAGACCGTTTCTGGGAGTGTCTGACCTTTCTGTGGGAGATGCAATCGGCCTATTCCAAATACTGGAAGAAAACTTTTTGAAAAGCTTGCTAGATGTCATAATTTGATCATTTTCTCACTTGTTGGATAAAATTGATTATTCTTATGTAATGAGTTGATTTGATTGACAATAACCTTTACTGGGTTATTTAAGCGTCGTTCTTGAATCTTCTAAAGTGCAATGGCGGTCATCTGGAACACGTCTTGTAAAAAATGCATCCTTTAATCTGGAGGCATCAAATCGATGTTTTTTTTTAAATTGTTATTATATCAGCTTCCAGGATATGCAATCTTTTTTGAGTTTCTTGTCTCAGTTATAAATCATTGGTTGGTTGGTTGGGTTTATGGCATATCAACCTTTGTAGGTTATTTAATGCCAAATCCATTTTTATACGAATAATCAGTTCTATTTCAAACAATTCAGTTTAGCATAAGTACGCAGTTTAATCGTCGAAAGCATTTCTATTTCGAGCTATTCAGTTTAGTAAAACAGTTCTAATTCAAACAATTCTGTTTTGTATAAGTATAGTTTTGTCCACACACAGTTATTTTCAAAACAGTTCTATTTCAAATAATTCAGTTTAGCACAAGTACGCAATTTAGTTCTATTTGATCCTCTGATCCGGATCAGAGGGGACCTGGGAGCGATGGCAATGAAGGGGTACTCCGCATTCTCCAAAGTTCTAGCATTACTGGAACCTCACCATCCGATCGTTTAGTGTCATACCCAGGACACTCGTAGGTGGGAAGGGTCTTACCTCTCTGGCGAGGTACAGTAGGTGAATTCTACAGCCCCAGCCGACTGGGCTATAATAAGTAATTGTCATATTAATGAGTTGCATCTATTTTGAATGATTTTGTCTCCAAATAAGTAGTTTCGCAAAGTATTTTTCTTCTCTTGTCCAAGGCATTGTAATGGAGTAATGGAGTAATGGAGTAGTTGTTAAAGTATTCTATTTTCAAATCTGAAATAAAAAAAAAAGAACACAACATTATTATTAGTAGAGTTATTAGCAGTCACATGGGTCCCTTGTATATTGAGACACCCTATATAACCATGTATATTGAGACACCCGATAGAACGAAACTTCTTTTGACATGTCTGATTATTTGCAGTACCTTCCCAATAAACTGCACTAATATTTTTATTAGCATTTTATTGATTGATTTTAACAGCATGTTAACCCGTCCCGGGTTATTTTATGCCTAGAGATTAGTGAATCATGTACATTGTACGGTTATATTTGCATTATCTTTGTGTTGAGTATGCTGGGATCGGCGGTATATGGTCGTAGTCGGACTGGAGCACTGATGACAGATATGTGACGGAGGTGAATTACTAGTCGACTACTGATCACCGTTTATATTCCTTCTGTGGGATCATATTTGCATAAGCCCATGTGTGTATGTGTGTGTGCACAAATATGCATGTCTATAAGCCGGTGGTGTTACTTCTTCAAAACGTCCCTGAATTATATATTTCTAGCCACCACACTCGGTGTAGCTGTTTCCTAAGAGATTTTTGTACACAGTTATATGATATCAAGTATTCCTATCCAATACTAATAATTACATGGTTTCAAGTAACTATTTCTATTTAATAATCATCATTTATTTACAAGCAGCTACATAGCTTCAAGTTACTACTAATTATAATCCTTAGTAAATAATCATAGCTTCAAATAATTATTCTCAATGCAAATAATTTACAGTTATATGGCATCAAGTATTTCTATTCAATATCAATAATTTTTGTTAAAATCATACACATGCACACATTCAAGTTCACAGGGAAAAAATTTCTTGTACTTTTTTGTGATTTGAAATAATTAGACCCTCAAACACGTCACAATTTTTTTCGACCCTACCCACCTAATTATTTTACATTTTATAAGGGGTCCACTTTCACATTTTAATTCAGTGTAGGAGAGACACTCATTTCCGGAATAGTTAGCGGTAGAAAAGACTAGAAACCAGACAAGTTGAATTCTTTATTTTTTTACTTATTCCAGAAATGGGTGATCATTATACATTGAATTAGAATGTGAAAATGAAGCCCTAAGAAAATGTAAATTTTTTTCGAAAAAAATAATTGCCGTGAGTTTGAGGGTCTAATTCGTTCAAATCACAAAAAAGTGTAGAACAATACTTAAATATCTACCAGATCTATTTGACCCATAGATGTGACCCTAACAGGTACTACTACTTCAGTTCTGAATGGACCTGGGAGTAATGGCAATAAAGAAGTGACTTCACATTTTCCAGATCTCCGTGGAGCCTTATCAGCGAATGCAAGTTATTTTTATGCCCAGGACACCCCTTTGGGGTAGTCTAAACCCACTGTAGAGGATGTAGCCAGCGTATTTTAGACTCATCGACCGGACGATCTTGATATATATATATATATATATATAGATGATTGATTCATTTTACGACATGGGAAACATTGTCGGGTTATCTAATGCTGAAGTCAGTCTTTTTCAAGCATTGACATGATTTCAAGTTACTAATGATAATCTATTTGCAGGTAATTGTAGCTTAAGTAACAAGTTTTACAATACAAATAATTTACATACAGTTATATGTTGTCAAGGATTCCTATCTAATACAAATAATTTTCTACCAAATCTGTTTGACCAATAGATGGGACCTTAACAGTTACTAGCTCTCTGGACCAAAGTGGAGCAACGAGAAATGGTAATGAAGGGGTACTCCATACTCCCACTGCTCCAGAACTGAAGCTTCACCATCAGATATAGTTTAGTGACCTACCCACGACACACCTTTTTGGGGATGTCTTATCCATCAGCAGGGGTATGAGGAGGAGAGTCACCCTTATGTACTAAAATGAGTTATTTTTTCTCTGTTCAAAAATCAGAATCTATAAACTAAATTTTCGCTAATTTCATCAATTACCCACTGGGGCTGTAGAATACACCGACTGCGCTTCTGCAAAAGGGTAAGACTCTACCAAAGGGTGTCCTGGATATGACACTAAACAATCTAATGATAAGGTTCCAGTAATGCTGGAGCTTTGGGGAATACGGAGTACCTCTTCATTGCTATCGCTCCAAGGTTAACTCTGGCCCGGAGTGGTAGCTCCTGATAGGGTCCTATCTATGGGTCAGATAAAACTAATCTGCGTACTTATACTAAACTGAATAGCTTGAAATAGAAATGTTTTTGACAATTAAACTGTACATATGCTAAAATGAATTGTTTGAAATATAACTGTTTATTTATATAAAAAAATGGATTTGGCATTAAATAACCTACTAGGGTTGATGTGCAACAAACAAACAAACAATTACCCGCTGATACAATAGTAGTTGCAATATATAACGATCTTTGTGAATGTAGTTAGTTAAAACTAAACGCTCACAATGCTATATAACTACAAAAAGAGAACGAATTTTTATTTTCGTAATATTTAACAAAAAAAAAATTGTCTTGTTTATGTTTTTTTATTCTATTGACTGCTTTTTTCCATCTCAAGGCACCAGATGAAGACAGTCCAAAAGAACCGTTTCTTGTTAAAATATTTGACCTTCCCCCGACGAGAAGAGAACCAGGCACAATTATATACGTCACCAAAGCTGATAAATGTTACAGAAGTTCCAAAGATGCTACAACTGGAGATGGAGGAGACAGCGTCTTAAAATCAGTTGAAGATGTTAGTGAACCAAAAGACACGAGTCACTCTTTTGGAATTGATGGTTCGATTAAAAATCTCGAAGATCTCACCGCAAAAACAGCTCGAGAGAGTCCGGTTTCTTTCCAGGACGTTGACAGCAGTGACGGAGAGGATTTAGCAAGCAGCAGTGACCTCGATGCGGAATGGGGAGAACTGGATAAGGCCGAGTATTCAGAACGTTCTGACCACAATGGTTACACGTCTGACGAACTGGATGAGTTTCCTGAGTTTGACGACAGGGTCGTTGCAATTGAGGCTGGCATGAGTTGCTCGGAGGATAACGACGATGCTAGTTTTGCTGAGAATCTTGGGAACGATTCGGACGCCACTGATCTCGACGGTTTTGATTTTACAGACGAAGAGGAAGATGCCTATCTCGACACGACAATCAGAAATACTGATGAAAACGAGACGATACGTACTCACGAGAAAGATTACCACGAAAATGCAACGGAAAGTCAAAAACAGATCTATAGTCAGACAGAGAACAAGGTAAAAAAAGATGGCGCCGACCTGCATGATGTTAGCAAAAACAGTATGAGTAAAGTAGACGAGAGCGAGGCTGATGATGTAAGACTTGAATTTCTGACTGAACTTGAAGAGAAATACACCCAAGTTAGGCAGCTTGTATTCTTAGTGAATAATTCTGAAATTCAGAGGACATTAATTGAAGTTGTTCGTTGGATTTGGCAGACGCATCAACGGCTTCAATATTGACCATTGCTTTTAAAGACTTGATATATACAATACCTCCCAACATGATCTTCCTGCTGTAGATAATCTGGTTTCGATCTGGTGTTTGGATTATTTGAAGTAATGCTATAAAAAATGTTGGTTTATGATTCAAAGATAATGGAAACATTGATGGGTGAAAACTTTTGTTGAAATTAGAGCGTTAGTCTTCTTGGATATGATAAAACCTAAATATTAATCTTTCCCTGTGTAAATAAAATCTAAGCAATAAAAAAGAATGTTTTTAAGTTGTGTGTCATAGTTTTAATTTGTTTGTAAAAGCTTTAACTTTCTTGTACTTTTTAATTTGCTTGTGACTGTTTTAACTTGTTTGTCGTAGCCTGAATTTTCTTGTTTTTAATTTGCTTGTGATAGTTTTAATTTGCTTGTAGTTTTTATTTTGCTTGTGATAGTTTTTATTTGCTTGTAGTTTTTATTTGCTTGTTATAGTTTTACTTTGGTAGAACTAGATTTAATTTGTAGTTTTTAATTTGGTAGTCGTAGCTTTAAATTGAACGTAGTTTTTAATTTTCTTGTAGTTTTAAATTGATTGTATGTAGTAGTTTTAATTTAGTGATAGTTTTTAATTTGATAGTGATTGTTTTAATTTGCTTGTCGTAGTTTTAATCTGCTGGCTTTTAATTTACTTGTCGCATCTTAAACTTGTTTCTTGAAAGTTTTTAATTTGCTCAAAGTTTTTAATTTGTTATAAAAAGTAAAAGTAAGTTAGCGACCATAGTCGAGGGTGACCCGAAGGCTCCCTTTTCGATAGCTACTACACCAAGGTGAAGGGGAGGGCGCTACTCCATTCCCAGGATTGCTCCACTTTACCCTTGAACCGTACCTTATAATGCTGAGTGTTAAGCAAGGTGGTATCAAGTTCCATTTTTAAAGTCTTTGGTATGACTCGACCTGGGATGGAACCCAGGTCTCCCGGGCCATTGGCGAACACTCTAACCGCTGGGCCAATGTCCCGGTTAAATTTGTTATAGTTTTTGTTAATTTGTTGTTTTAATAATTTGTAATGGTTTTTAATCAAAAACCATAACAAATTTTTTGCTTTTCGTAAGAAATGACTACATTTAAAATTACGACAAATATTTAGTTGCCACAATTTTTTGGGTAATCATTTCTTTGACTGAAACTTAAAGAAAGCGAAAATCTGAACTCATCTTAGAAATATTTACCCAACCCATCTGGACGTGCAGGAAGCATCACAAGGTCAATTTTTTAAGCGGAGATTAACAAGTTTGAATTTAAAGTTTTCCTTCTAGACCAGTTGCCATATCTAGGTAAGAGAGCACAGTCTTCCCTACTACGTAGTAGGAAGGAAAATAATTGAATACATACCTTTCCGAAGAGTATTTACGTTATATGAAATGTAATCAGCCTCGTCCAGGTTTTGAACTCGGGTTTCTCTGTCCCTTTTGGACAACAATAGTTATTACACCACGAGTGCTTTTTCTTGGAATAAAAAAGTTTATCCCGAGTATACTTGAATTTACATAGCCGTGATTCTACCTCAGAAAATACCATGCATTCCCATTCCTGTGAAAAAGGATCTAATCAAACTGACGATATGTCAGGGAATTTTCGTTTTTTTTGCGAAGCATTATTTCTTTTTTTTTATTTTATTTCAGGAAACTTTAAAGAAAATGATTTTTTTTGACAAAACGTTTTATGGACATACGAGGTGCATACGATAAGTTTCCAGACTTTTTTCGTATGGGCACTTTTATTGATAGTACACACATGAAACTCTAGTCCCCTTCGAAGTAATCTTCTCCGGCTGCAATGAACTTGTTGTACTGTTCCAACAACTTCTGGAAGGCCCCATGGAAGTCCTCTTGTGTGAGCGTATCAATGACTTTCGTCACAGCCTCTTTCATCTCCTCAATTGTCTCATAACGACAGCCTCTGAGCTTAGGGAATAATCAAAAGTCACAGGGAGCAAGGTCTGGACGATAGGGAGGCTGAGGAACTGTCTTGATGCCCATCTTCGTCAAATAGTCTGTAACAAGGATGGAGTTGTGGACTGCTGTATTGTCCTGGTGAAAATGCCACAGACCCGATTTGAATAGTGCTGGCCTCTTTCGACGGAATCTCTTCCTGAATTCCTTTAAAACCTCAACATAGGTACCGTACCCCTAACCATTTGGCAAATAAACTCTGATGTATTGACTTCCTTACTCCTCCCATACCTCTCCTTATCCCTCACAGACTTCCTGGCTTTCTTGAATCTCTTATGTCACTCAAAAACTGATGCTCGATTCATGCAAGATGGTTGAAAAGCAGCCTGAAGCATTCCACACGTTTCTCTGGCATTTTTTCCATGTTTAAAACAGAATTTTATTGCATATCGTTCTTCTAAAGTGTCAGATTGCATTTTTGAAATTCACCAACTGTGAAAATCTGGCTTTAGTAGGGTGTATTCCAATTCCTGCTGTAGGTGTTCATTTGAACCTGAAATCATAAAAATTGATCAGTCATCTCATAAGATGTATAGCAATAACATAGTGAATTTTCAAGAGTCTACGACAATTTTAAATGCCCATACGAAAAAAGTCTGGAAACTTATCGTATGCACCGCGTAAATATCGATGAAACGTTGTGTTACAGTCTTGTATGCACACCATCCAGGTTTGATACAGTCTTGTATACACGCAATCCAGGTTTGATACAGTCTTTTATGCATGCAATCCAGGTTTGACACAGTCTTGTATGCACCCAATCCAGGTTTGATACAGTCTTGTATGTACCCTATCCAGGTTTGATACAGTCTTGTATGCACGCAATCCAGGTTTGACACAGTCTTGTATGCACCCAATCCAGGTTTGATACAGTCTTGTATGCACCCAATCCAGGTTTGATACAGTCTTGTATGCACCCAATCCAGGTTTGATACAGTCTTGTATGCACCCAATCCAGGTTTGATACAGTCTTGTATGCACACAATCCAGGTTTGATATAGTCTTGTATGCATGCAATCCAGGTTTGATATAATCTTGTATGCACACAATCTGGTGAAAAATCCTATCTCCCAGGAGGAAGTATTCTTATATATACAGACCATCAGTTATCACTATTTGATGAGAATAAATGATAAACATCTCGAAGTTTTTATTCGCGAAGTTAAGATCAATTAGATATCCCAGATTAGAAAGAAACTATTGTTGTCACAGTTTAAATAGAGGCTGAAGAATACAGAAAATGACTTAGAAGAGCTGGAGGAGGAGGAGGAAGAAGAGAATAAGCTGATGATTAATATCCATAGAACTGATTTTATCAATGACATTACATTGGTTTTTATTTTTAAAAATACGAGGTGAATACGATAAGTTTCCGGTATCGCTGAGGTATAAAAGACGTCGTGTTTCTTAAGCACGAGTTTTCTGCAAGATCTCAGTCAGCCGTAAGACCAACTTCGGACGTAACACCCACAGCGCGAGATAATATAATATTTGTTTGACTGTACCACTTGTTACGCCGCCATGTGCCCAGCGGGCTTGCAGGATGCCAAGTCCACCAGTTAAAGTCGGATACAGACGTTGGCTGTGGTTTGTCGAACGCTATTTAATGTCACAGATATCACCAACCCCCAAGCAGAATAATATTTTAAAGCTACTAGGCGAGTTCTAGGTGAATTATTAAAAGTCAACACAGCTAACTGGCTAACTTTCCCCCTCAAATACAAGGTTTTCGACAAACACAATTCTTCCACAATAAAATATGGACTCTGAGCTGCCGTGTTTGAGTTAACAGGATTGATAACAATATTCTTTTATTGCACAAAAGAAAGAAACAAAGAAAGCAAAACACTTCAGGTAAAAGTCAGAAGCAAGAAAGTATTTCTTTATCCCGGAGGAGCCTCCACTAAAATATTCGTATCCTGGACTAAGCCCCTCTGTTAATGGCGGAAGGTGGGAAGGTAGTTCGACAACGGTAGATACGGTCTGATTTCCTTCGGACTATGGAATTTAATGGCAGAGCACGTGCTCCAAATATCCAGTTAATTATCTATGTAGCAGGATAAAGTTGAATATACTTAAATTGTATGGTCACTTACCTAGAGTTTTGTAAAGCTTATTCTCTTCTCTTCTTTCTTTCATTATTGGGTTACCATAACATTTTGGTGGGAGGATTCACATCTTATTTCTGATAAGACCAGGATTAATTATTGTTCCTTTCCCCGTGGACGAGTCTTTCATTTGGGTATTCGTTTAACGAGACTTACCGTGTCTCGGAGTGCTGGTTCATTCAAAAGATAAGTTCTTTCTTTTTTCTGCGTTCTCTGCGCGGCATTGTTTTGGAATTTGGGCTTCTTCATATCCCAAATTATGTTCTTGGTTTTTCGACGAACAAAGGCAACTCCTTATGCGTCTTCATCCCTCGAGGAATAAACGGCAACTCTTATGCGTCTTCACTCGGTGATGAATGGACGGTAACAAACTATGCGTCTTCACCCGGTGATGAATGAATGGCAACTAACTTATCTTCCGTAGTCTGAAAATTCACCACGTACTGATTTTCTTGGCGGGCTCTTCCCCGGTACCAAATATGGTCGAAGGCCTGCCCCCCGCCGACACACACATGGCTAATAGAGAGTAAGGCCCTTCCACGCCCACGTCACCCTGCAATGATTGAGAGGGTGGGAGAGAGGGTCTTTCTTTCCATTATTCTGCTTACTACTATCATCCGCTGATTCTTGTCTGCTATCATCGTCCACTGACGGCCAATGTATCAGGGCGTCATATTTTCTCGTCACAAACTTCAGTTAATAAATAATTAACTCTTTATTTCACTGTATATCTCTTCCTTGCCACGATACAACATTCTTAGACTGAGCTTTGATGTAGCACAAGGCCAAAAGCAGAAATTTATACACGAATTCACATCAGTTCATATGTATTACATTCACTTTCGATTTAATACCCTTGGGAAAGGTACGAACCCCCTTATCCCCTTAGTTACGGGTTAAAGAGTACCTCTACTGTCTTTTTACAAAGATGACTTTGGCTTTAAATAACCTAGAGAAGTTGATATGCCATTAAACAAAGAAACCAAACCATGAATTTTTACTAGTAGCAAACTTATAGATGAATAGTTGCTGCTGGTTGTTGGTCTCCTGGATGAGTGGTTTTGGGCCCCTTAAGTGAGTGGTTTTGGGCCCCTTAAGTGAGTGGTTTTGAGTTCCCTTAAGTGAGTGGTCGATAGTTGTTACTTGACTCCTGTCTTTCCGGAGGATTTTGCTTTGTGAACTGATTCATCCAAGACAAAGGCTAAACTGTCTAAATGTGAGAAAGTAATTGTTTATTCTGCATTGAGGTGGTATCGTAATATCATTGGATATACGAAGCGATCATCTCAACAGTCAAATCCTCTGTCGCTTTGGACAACTCCTTATATACACGATAACTCACCCATATGCATAAGTAATAGTAACATAAGGACTCGAACCTGTTTATGTATTCTCCTTGCATTACAAATGGCTGCTTACACGAAAGAAACGTGAAGTAGTGTAATTTCTTTGCTTCAGGTAAGTGAAAGTTGTTTTACACACACACACAGACAGACAGACAGACATATATATGTGAAAAAATAAATGGAAAAATGAATAAACCGAAACAGAAAGAAGTATTTGATGAAATAAAGGTGAAATATTAATTTGAAACTTTTGTCAGTGTTTCGGCTTATCCACTCTTTCATTTATTTTTTCTCGTTAGCGTTATGTGAAATATAAGTAGTCTCGTCCTGAATTTGAGCTCTGGTCACTGTGTCCATTTACTACGACGGTAACCATTACCTCATGAACGCCTCCATTTTATATACATGCAGAAGAGTATTGTCCTTTATAAAACTCTGAACTGCGTCACCTGAATAGTTCTTTGATCAATTGCAGCGTAATCTTTTGACCGAAGGTTGTTTCAGGTTGAACAGGTTTCTGATTTTGTACAGGGGATGTAAAATTTGTCTTGGTGATCCATTTCTTCCGTAGCCTGTTTTGGCATTGTGCTGAAGAATATGGGAAACAATATGGAAGCCAGCTTCCAAAACGTGTGAGATTGAAGGACGGCTTGGAATGATCGCAGTCGTATCCAAACCGCACCTCGTGCAGTTGAATAACCACGGAGAATGATTTAGGCAGACAACTCAACCTTTTGAAAATTAACAGATTACTCTTGCTGATTATTAAGATGACATGAGTAACGCAATCATTCAGTACCTGGCAACTGCAAATGAAGAAAGTAGCAGAAGTGTGTTCTGGAGATGAAAGAGTCAAACATCCACCCAGGAAATTCATTGTAGGCAACTTGTGATAGCATGCGATTGATAAGTGCTATACAGAAAACAGATTGGTCCAGTGGGAAGAGTTAATTGAGCCTCGGTTCGGTTTCTTTGTTTTATGACATGTCAACCTTCATGAGTTACTTAATGCCAAAGCCATCCTTAATAAAAGTGCAGCAATTATGACCCTCAGCAGCTGAATGTTGTTTAATGGTATATCAACCTTCATGGGTTACTTAATTCGAAAGACATCCAAGTTTGGCATTAAGTAACCCCATAGAAAAAAAAGTAGTGATACGAGTTGTGAAAGATAAAGTAGTTAATAACTTTCCTAAAAATAAACTACAAATACCATCCACATGCAAGATCCAGGGTAAGTTACTCTGTAATTACAAGATAAAGGTTGCCTCCCTTTATTTTAGGACAACCCTCATATCTTAATTTTTTACTAGGTGAAAATTGCTGACTATTAATATATATATATATATATATATATATATATATATATATATATAGAGAGAGAGAGAGAGAGAAACTCGCATACAGTCTAAATATATCTCTGTAATATCAAAGAAAACTCAACTGACATTATACTATTATAGGTTCATTTCCACAATTGGCTAATTACGAATTGCCTTCTCAGATAGCTCTATAATTCAAATGGAGATACATAAATATAGTTCTTCCGGGGAGGGGGAGTTTTACATTAAAATAAACATTTAAAAAAATTATGATTAAATTTATTAAGAAATTTAATTAAAAAAGTTCATTTTATAAAAAACCTAAAATAAATCAATGAAATAATAAAACAGTCGAAATTCCGTTATAACTGCCCGTGATATATCAAAAAACAACTCTACAAAATATAGTCTCCCTCTTATGTCCTAAATTCAATTTCAAAGTTATATCTCAAAAACTCCGATTTTCGTATAGATTATGCTATATAGAAACACAAAAGTAAAAGTCTGTTCCTCGGATGGAGACACAGACTACTTCGACATTGCTGCAGGTGCATTGCAACGAGACGCATTAGCCCCATACCTCTTTATCATCTGTCTAGACTATGTGCTTAGAACATCTATAGATTAAAACAAAGAAAATGGTTTCAAGCTGACAAAGGAAAGAAGCAGAAGGTACTCTGCACAAACAATTACCGATGCCGATTACGCCGATGATATAGTGGTTCTGGCAAATGCACCCGCCCAAGCCGAAACCCTGCTACATAGTCTGGAACGAGCGGCTGCAGGTATAGGCCTCCATGTCAATGCACACAAGACGGAATATATGTGCTTTAATCAAACAGGCGACATCTCCACACTAAACAGTAGCTCTCTGAAACTAGTAGACAAGTTCACCTACCTAGGAAGCAGTGTCTCATCAACCGAGATAGACATCAACACGCGACTAACAAAGACATGGACGGTTACATGGAAGTCATATGGAAGTCAGAACTGATCGATAAAATGAAACACAGTTTCTTCCAAGCAGGGGTCGTCTCGATACTGCTATATGGATGCACTACATGGACGCTAACTAAACGTGTGAAGAAAAAGCTTGACGGAAACTACACAAGAATGCTGCGAGCAATATTGAACAAGGCCAGGAGGCAGCATCCGACAAAGCAGCAGTTGTACGGCCACCAACCTCCTATCGCGAAAACTATCAAAGTTAGCCGAACTAGATATGCGGGACACTGCTGGAGAAGTCGGGACGAGCTCATAAGTGATGTACTCCTGTGGACCCCTTCATATGGACGAGCAACGGCAGAATGACCAGCTAGAACCTATATATGACAGCCCTGTGCCGATACGGGATGTATTCCTGAAGACCTGCCGGAAGCAATGGACGATAGGTATGACACTTTCATTTAAGTGTCAAGGAGTTGGCTGGCGAAATTAATTAAAGGAAATTAATTAATTTTATTAAATCATGATAATAAGTATTTTATTAAAAATAAATTCATTTTGGATGGCCAAGTATTTTTTGAGAACCGTGTATAAAATAAATATCAAGTGATTAAGTACGAAAAAGTTTGAGATCCGATCAGGGCTTGTTGACCTATAAATCTGTCACCAAAAAATAAACATCCGCACAACTGCAAAGAGCTGTCAAGAGAGTCATCGGATTTCAAACTTTAAACAAAAAGATGTATTTTTAAAATAGCGGACAATTTGGGTTGGTGTCACCAAGTTTGGCACAAGGCCTTGAATCACTAAATCATTGGTCAGCCAACCACGGGACTGCTCCTTGTGGCCCCTCCCGATGACTGTGGCTGATTGGCCGATTGTCTAAACCAATCAGGGGCAAACCGGGGGGATTGTTACGATGATAGCCATTGGTCGGCAGTCCCCATTGGCTGACCAATCAGAAACTGATTATTCGGGATTCGGGCCCATAAATGGAGGACACCCAAAGCGAAAAATTGAGTTGGTTCAGGAATTCACCGCTTAAAGAACCAAATCCGTTGCCATTGCATTCGCCATTTTGACACTGCCTAGTTGCAGTTAAAACTCCGCCAGTCAACTACTTTCACTCCCAGTTTGCGGTGTTTGACTAAAAATCTAAACAACTGTGTAAATAAACGTTTGTTACTGTTTATAACAAACGCCTTATTTTCGTCACTTTTTAAAATTTGCTTGGCAACTTTTTCATCTCTCCAACACGAATTCCAACCTTCATCGACTGGACCTCATCCATCTTCTCTTTCCTCGGATCTGAAAGCAACGTGGGCGTGGAAAGAAACAGAGAAAGACCAGTCGACACATGTGGTAATCACGAAACCAGCGGCCAACTAGGTGTCGTGAAGCTATAGTAGCACATAGGGAGGGGTAGCGAGAGAGGATTAGAGATATCCGAGCCGATGGCGTGACATGATGATGATGATGAACTATTTAAATTACCATTTGTCAACCAATTTATGAGTTATCAGCGTTACAATTTAATCTAATATATTTTAAGACTATATGTAGCTTAATTATTATCTTAAATGAGATGTCGTAAGTGGCTGTGCCTATGATTTTTCATCGTATTAAGAGGTTACATATGTTGCTAACTCCCTTTCATTAGAGGTTGTATTAATTTTATGTATTAATATTTACATATCTAATTAACAGCTTCCAATTGCAATTACACCCATTAAATCTTTTAATTACCAGTTGAAGGTTGTTGAATCTCTACTAAAGAAACTAACACACTTTTATCAGTGTAATATTCAAACTTATTATAATAAGATTATTTTGTAATGTGTGATAATGTTATTGCAACATCTACTCAAAACTCACCTGTTATAAAAATTCGTATTTTAACTACTATTTATTCAAATTAAACATCAAGGCCAACATTATTTAATAAACTTCATTACGATTCATAATCATTATCATATTAATTTAAACGTATTTTATGTCGACGTTTGATAATTAGTTCATTTCTTTTATTTAATAGTTGTCTAGAGTCTTTGTATTTTAATATGCTAATTTTTTTCTCCGGGTATAAATTACATCAACCATTTAAACAATTCTGAAAATGTAGCATACCAAGCAAACTTTTCCCCATTGAAAGTAAAAATAATGAAAAGATATATATAGTTATATTCGATCTCAACTGAAAACAGATTGTATAACCATTGACATTCTTTTACTAATCCGTTACTTAAGAATCAAACAGTTCTACTTTTTAATAACCCCAGAAATACGAGGTGCGTACGATAAGCTTCCCGACATTTTTTTCGTATGGGCACTTTTATTGATAGTACACACATGAAACTCTAGTCCCCTTCCAAGTAATCTCCTCCGGTTGCAATGCACTTGTTGTACCGTTCTAACAACTTCTGGAAGGCCCCATCGAAGTCCTCTTGTGTTAGCGTGTCAATGACCTTCGTCACAGCCTCTTTCATCTCCTCAATTGTCTCATAATGACAGCCTCTGAGCTTAGGGAATAACCAAAAGTCACAGGGAGCAAGGTCTGGACTATAGGGAGGCAGATGAACTGACTTGATACCCATCTTGGCCAAATAGTCTGTCACAAGGATGGAGTTGTGGACTGCTGTATTGTCCTGGTGGAAATGCCACTGACCCGATTTGAAGAGTGCTGGCCTCTTTCGACGGAATCTCTCTTCCTGAACTCCCTTAAAACCTCAACATAGGAACCCTAACCCTAAGCCTTTGGCCAATCAACTCTGGTGTTCTGACTTCCTTACTCCTCCTACACCTCTCATCATCCCTCACAGATTCCCTGCATTCCTTGAATCTCTTATGCCACTCAAAAACTGATGCTCGATTCATGCAAGATGGTCGAAAAGCAGCCTGAAGCATTCCATACGTTTCTGTGGCACTTTTTCCAAGTTTAAAACAGAATTTTATTGCATATCGTTCTTCTAAAGTGTCAGATTGCATTTTTGAAATTCACCAGCTGTGATAATCAGGCTTTAGTAGGGTGTATTCCAATTCCTGCTGTAGCTGTCATTTGAACCTGAAATCATAAAAATAGGTCTGTCATCTCATAAGATGTATAGCAATAGCATAGTGAATTGTCAAGAGTCTACATCAATTTTAAGTGACCATGCGAAAAAAGTCTGGAAACTTATCGTATGCACCTCGTAAAATGAAAACTTTTTAAAAGATACTCAACAGTGGATAGTAGCTATTTGTACCCCTGGCAGAAATAATGGAATTAGCCCACTTAGTTGTTAATATCCATGTTTTTTTTAAATTTTAAACTTTAAAAGAACAGATGATTTTTTTAACTAATAGTAAGTAAAGTTGGCGACTGTAGTCGAAGGCGACCCGAAGGCTTCCTTTTCAATAGCTACAACATTGAGGTGTAGGGTAGGGCGCTACTCATTTCCCTGGATTGCCCCACTTTACCCTTGATACATACCTTATATTGCTGAGTGTTAAGCAAGGAGGTATCAAGTACCATTTTAAAAGTATTTTGTAAGGACCATTGGTGATCGTTTTAATTATGTTGTGTTCTTTAGTTTATGGGATTTACACTCCTACAATGTCAAACCAGTCAGCAAAGTGCACGCGGAGAAAACATTCTGGAAAAAATAGGATCCAAAACTCACCTGTTCCCGAAACAAAAATAGTAAGGCGTCAAAATAAATTAAATAATTTCGGGAACCTGATAGGACAGAGTAATCATAAGCCGGTGTCTTCAACTACGTCGACGCGTTAAACCGCGAAGAAATTTGTCCAGCGCAAAAATGGATCTTGCGTTTGGAGCCGGTCACATGATTAGGGAACCTATATATTCCACGCTTTTAACAGTCTCTAACTCTCACTCTTTCACGCGCTCGCACAGTCTCAAACATTTCGCCACGTACAGCTTCAGACAACAGCCATCATGCGAGAAATTACAGCTATAGGAAGCATGTTTGTCCTAACGAAATTAGCATGCTGCCATCATTCAAACTACTAAATTTTTCACGGAGTTCGACATCGCCTAAAATATATAGGCATGCACATTCTGCCAACGGGCTGATGCATACTTTGCTGGTATGTGACTTTTCCCCATTCGTACATACACACACCACACATATATGTAAGTAGGACTTGTCCACCTTTTTACTCCTTTTGTCTTAATCGTAAACACACGTACACACAGATAGATTTGAACAACACACACTTACATTCGCATGATTATACACTACTTAACAAATACCAAACAAATATATTTTCATATTTACTATTTTGTATGAAGATTCCTATTTTTTTGTTATATAAAATTTACCTGTTTTAACATTCTCGTTGTCCTAAAATTTCTTATGTCTGCGTTGTTCATAATCTTTGGTTAATTGTGGAACCACATTCGGAATTTTGTTTCTAACAAGAGCTCGAGAGAATAAACTCCTCACTCCACAAGTAATGACCACCGACATTTCATTGTCCACAAATGGACACATCATCCACCACAAGTTCCCTTGTCACTATTTCTTTTTTGTTTCTCTTTCTTTTTCTTGCCCAGTCGACTGAGGCTGTAGAATACACCGACTGCATCTCTGCAGGGTGGGGTGGGGGTAAGACCCCCGAACAAGTGTCCTAGATATGACACTAAAAAATCTGATGATGAGATTCCAGTGATGCTTGAGCTTTGGGGAATGCAGGGCACCCCTTCATTGCCATTATTCCCTGGACTACACTGACCCGGAATGGTAGCACCTGATAGGGTCCTATCTATAGGTTGACTAGAACTAACTGCATACTTATGCTAAACGAAATTGTTTGAATTAGAACTGTTTGACTAAACTGAATAGCTTGAAATAGAAACGTTTTTGACAAACTATACTTACATTTAAACTGCGTGTGTATGCTAAACTGAATTGTTTGAAATGGAACTGTTTTGACATTTAACTGTGTGTAAAGAAAATCTGTACTTATACTAAACTGAATTAGCTGAACAAAAACTATTTGAATAAACTGAATAACTTTAAATAGAAATGTTTTTGACAGTTAAACTGTGTACTAACGCTAAAGAGAATTGTTTGAAATAGAACTGATTATTTGTTTAAAATTTGATTTTGGGAATTCGGAGCACCCTTTCATTGCCATTACTCCCTGGACTACACTGGCCCGGAATGGTAGCACCTGATAGGGTCCTATAGATAGGACCCTATCTATATAAATAACCTACAAAGGTTGATATGCCATAAAACCCAAACAAACAACCAACCAATCTTCCGTTTTCTTTTTTTTTCTCTTTTTCTCTTCCCTTTTCTCTTTTTCCTTTTCTCATTCTCTTTCTCTTTCTTTTCTCTTCTAATTCTCTCTTTTTCTTTTTTCTCTTCTCTTTCTCTTCTCTTTGTCTTACTCTTCTCTTTCTCTTTCCTTTTTCTTTTCTCTTTCTCTTCTCTTTCTCACTTTTTCTTTCCTTTTTCTCTTTCTTTTATCGTTCTTTTTCTTTCCTCTTTATTTCTTTTTTCTTCTTTCTCGTTCTCTTCTTTTTTTTTCTTTACTCGTTGTTTTTCTCGTGGTCTCTCTTTCTTTTCTTTTTCTTTTCTCTTCTGGGTCTCTCTTTTTCTTTCTTTTTCTGTTCTCTTTCTGTTCTCTTTTTCTCCCTTTTTCTTTCCTTTTTCTTTTCTTTTTCTCTCCCTTTTCTCTTCTCTTTCTTTCCTGTTTTTTCTTTTTCTTTTCTCTTTTCCATTCTCTTTCTCGTTCTTTTTCTCTCCTCTTTCTTTTTCTCTCCTCTTTCTTTCCTTCTTTTTATTTCTTTTTTTCTTCTCTTTCTCTTCACGTTTTCTTCCCGTTCTCATTCTCTTCTTTCCTTTTTCTTTTCTCTTTCTCTTCTCTTTCTCTCTTTTTCTTTATTTTCCACTTCTCTTTCTCTTTTCTCGTTCTTTTTCTCTCCTCTTCTCTTTCTCTTCTCTTTCGTTCTTTTTCTTTCTTTTTCTCTTCTCTTTTTTCCTCTTTTACTTTTCTTTTCTGTTCTCTTTCTCTTTCTTTTCTTCAACCAGCATTTATGTTGAATGGGATAATTCTATTTTCCTCAGACAGGCGTACAAATAATTGATTCATTAGGAAGTAGTCCTCCTCACAAATTAATTTAGTTTCGTTCTATCGTCCCTTTGCTCCATCTAGTGTAATATTGGCCCTTTTGCTCCATCTAGTGTAATATTGGCCCTTTTGCTCCATCTAGTGTAATATTGGCCCTTTTGCTCCATCTAGTGTAATATTGGCCCTTTTGCTCCATCTAGTGTAATATTGGCCCTTTTGCTCCATCTAGTGTAATATTGGCCCTTTTGCTCCATCTAGTGTAATATTGGCCCTTTTGCTCCATCTAGTGTAATATTGGCCCTTTTGCTCCATCTAGTGTAATATTGGCCCTTTTGCTCCATCTAGTGTAATATTGGCCCTTTTGCTCCATCTAGTGTAATATTGGCCCTTTTGCTCCATCTAGTGTAATATTGGCCCTTTTGCTCCATCTAGTGTAATATTGGCCCTTTTGCTCCATCTAGTGTAATATTGGCCCTTTTGCTCCATCTAGTGTAATATTGGCCCTTTTGCTCCATCTAGTGTAATATTGGCCCTTTTGCTCCATCTAGTGTAATATTGGCCCTTTTGCTCCATCTAGTGTAATATTGGCCCTTTTGCTCCATCTAGTGTAATATTGGCCCTTTTGCTCCATCTAGTGTAATATTGGCCCTTTTGCTCCATCTAGTGTAATATTGGCCCTTTTGCTCCATCTAGTGTAATATTGGCCCTTTTGCTCCATCTAGTGTAATATTGGCCCTTTTGCTCCATCTAGTGTAATATTGGCCCTTTTGCTCCATCTAGTGTAATATTGGCCCTTTTGCTCCATCTAGTGTAATATTGGCCCTTTTGCTCCATCTAGTGTAATATTGGCCCTTTTGCTCCATCTAGTGTAATATTGGCCCTTTTGCTCCATCTAGTGTAATATTGGCCCTTTTGCTCCATCTAGTGTAATATTGGCCCTTTTGCTCCATCTAGTGTAATATTGGCCCTTTTGCTCCATCTAGTGTAATATTGGCCCTTTTGCTCCATCTTGAGTAATATGCAAACAAATTTTTTTGTCGACTGGAAAGCAAGAGCAACTTTAAAGTTTATCATTCATCTTATAGCTTTTACTTTTTATTGGTTTCTCTTCCAAATAGTATGTTTATTTTGATAATTTAAGCTTATTGAAATTGTAATGGTTCTAAGCAACGAAAAACAGATAAAAAAGTCTTTTTAAAATCAGTTTAGTTTGGTTTGGTTGGTTGGGTTTTATGGCATATCAACCTTTGTAGGGTATTTAGCGCCAAATCCATTTTTATGTAAATAATCTGTTCTATTTAAAACAATTCAGTTTAGCATAAGTAAACAGTTTAATTGTCAAAAACATTTCTATTTCAAACTATTCAAGCAGTTATATGTAATAATTTACTTAAGTGTAAATACAGTTTTGATGTCGAGAAACAGTTCTATTTCAAATAATTCAGTTAAGCACGCAGTTTAAATGTAAGTACGGTTTAATTGTCAAAAACATTCCTATTTCAAGCTATTCAGTTAACTTAAACAATTCAGTTAAGTGTAAATACAGTTTGAATGTTGAAAAACAGTTCTACTTCAAGTTATTCAGTTAAGCATAAGCACGCAGTTTAAATGTAAGTACGGTTTAATTGTCAAAACATTTCTATTTCAAGCTATTCAGTTTAATCAAAAGAATTCAGTTTATCATAAGTATGCTGTTAGTTCAATCTAACCCATAGATAGGGCCCTATCAGGTACTTCCACTCCGGGCAAGATTGAACCTGGGAGCGATGGCAATCAAGGGTTACTCCACATTCCCCAAAGCTCCAGCACTGCTGGAACCTCACCATCAAATTATTTAGTGTCATAACCGGGACACTCATTGGGGTGGGGTCTTACCCCTCTGCAGAGGTGCAGTCAGTGTATTCTACAGCCCTAGCCGACTGGGCCAAAAAAAAAAAAAAAATTAGTAAAAAAGAAACCCAAACCAAAACACCCCCCCCCAAACAAAAACAAAACAACAAACAACAGATTTCATAAATTCTAAAAATAAACCTAAGTCAGGCTAACCGGCGCCAAATCCTGAATAAAAAAATTCTCTGTTAACGGACACATCACCTGACTCCTTAGGGATAGGAATTAACCAATAGAATTTGAGAAAACAAAATTCAACTTCAGCAACAATTTAGAATCTTAGGGATATATATAAAAGAACCGATAGCTTGAAGCGGCGACGGGAGGGGGGGGAGTCAGAAGAAAGAAAGAGGGAAAAGAAAAGCACAGTTAATAAAAAGAACTCATCCGACTCATCGACTCCAAGGTATTCAGAAGCATAAGAAACCAGTTCCGCCAACAGAAAGACAAAATATTCAGGTGAGTGATTTCCTTTTTCTTTATATACAAACACCTACACCCTCAAAGGAAAAGTTTATTACCGATACCTGAATAATTGCAATCTAAGGACTTTCTCCTCACCAAAACGCACATAACAAAATAAATAAATAAACAAATAAATAAATAAGATAAAAGTCATTACTATCATTTGTTTCTAGTATTACTGTGTTCCTGTTATTTCAAGTTTCTCAAAATTTTTTGTCTATTTTATTCCCGAGTCCAAGTTTACAACAAACAACGAACAAAATATTTCAAAATAATGTTTCTTTCAGATAAATCTCCCCGTCAAACCTACCAGTTATTATTTCCTAATATCTTGATTCCATTTAGTTATTTACAAAGCTTTATCGCTAATATCCCTGTTATTAAACAGGACCCAGTCATAGTGTTCGGTGGTCCTTGTTCGGGCGCATTCTTTAGTAGGCTCAGTCGTATTTTTGCCGTGACAATTCGGTGATCGGAGGAAACACCCTCGAATGAGGAGTAAACCTCGCAATTCAATGCGTTATTATTCCATTTCTTGTTTATAAAGACGTAGTCTATCTGTGCTTTAGTATTGTTTGCGTAGGTTCAAAATTTTCCCTCCCTTTTGTGAAAGTTTGTATTGAGGCATGTTCAACAGCAGTACGGCCACCAACCACCCATCACAAAAATTAGATGAACCAAACATATGGGACACTGCTGGAGAAGTGGGGACGAGCTCACGAGTGACGTATTCCTGTAGACCCCTTCACATGGACTAGCAAAGGCAGGACGACCAGCTCGAACCTACATACGGCAGCTCTGTGCCGATACGGGATGTAGCTCTGAGGACCTGCTGGAAGCAATGGACGATAGGGAGGGGTAGCGAGAGAGGGTCAAGAATATCCGTGCTGATAGCGTGACATGATGATGATGTTGATGATGACAAAACTTTAACTCAGTTGTATCTCGATGCCAAAAGTATGGGCTCCTCATTGAGAATTGAACTCACGAACCATTTTCTGCTAATCTAGTCTTCTAATCATCATGCAGCCTCACGTGACCAGCTCGTTGAGACATTTGTTTTGACTTTTAAGTTAGCAAAATTAGAAGTAAAAATATCAAAGGAGCATTTTCAATTATTGTTATTAGCAAAATATTTTTACTAGTATTTTCTCTTAACTTTTATTTTTTCATGAGTTTTATTCAGGTGGCCAATCTTTACCAATCAATGAAAAATGTAAAAATTGAAAGAAGATATTAGTAAATACGGGGTGGGTGGGTTAGAACCCATGGTGTAGTGGCTTACGTGCTCGACTGCGACATTATAATATGCGAGTTCGAACTCAAATTGCGTCATTACATTCACTTTCGGATTATTACCCTTAGGAATTGTATGAGCCCCCCTATCGCCCCAAATATCGTTTAAATATTACCACTTCTCTCTTTTAAAAGGGATGGTTTTGGCATGAGATAACCCGCGAAGTTTGATATGCCATCCAACAAAGACTCCAAACTAAAACAAACCAAATGAGGTATTAGTAATATATATATATATATATATATATATATATATATATATATATATATATATATATATATATATATATTGATAGTTGGCAATTTTTATTTTGTATAAACACAAAAACGACCAAATAATCATTATGTCGAAAGACAAGGGAAGCAACACCTGTTCAGTAATTAGAGAGTAACTTCCCCTGAATTTTGATCCTTACGCGTTAGCGAATGGTATTTTCGTAGTTTTAATATGTTCATAATTCCTTGAGGTATTTGTGATTAACATTCGAAATCAGCAAATATGACCGGTAAATATTATGATAACCTTTATCTTAAAAAAAAAGCAGGGTAAATTTCTTTATATGAAAATTTACGAATACAGAATTATCAAGGCAGACATGTAGTGACCAAATAGAATAATCCACTCAGTCCGGAACGTACCCCACCCCCAATTTAGTGCTGTTGAATGTATTGACGTAGTTGCCAGCGCATCACGTGACGTTCCAACTCATTTAATGACTAATCAAGCTCACGCCTCCCCCAGCCGGATCAGTCGTTGACGTAATTGTTGGCTAATCCATTCCTCGACTCATTAATACAAACAACAGCAGTTAAATCCTCCGTCGGCCCTCAACAGTCGGCCCTCAACAGCCGAGGGTCTACAGTCTACGACACTTTTCGACTCAAATAACAGGAAAATTTTCTTCACAGCAGACAAGCAGTAACGAGTAACCACGTGATTTCCAGAAGCCAAGAATCCCCGTGCAGTCTTTCTCGCTTCCAACATCATTTCGCCGTGCATCAGAAACCTTAATTTAACTGTAAGTCCCGGTAGAAACCCTAACTTTATTTTATGTGGTAAGAAACCTTAAGATAAACTTAAAAACCCCTTCATTAACCTTAAATCCCGGTAGAAACCTTAACTTTACCTCATGTGGCAAGAAACCTTAAGATAACCTTTAAAAACCTTAATTTAACTGTAAGTCCCGGTGGAAACTCCTAACTTTATTTAATGTGGGAAGAAACCTTAAGATAAACTTTTTAAGAACCTTCATTAAGTCCCGGTAGAAACCTTAACTTTACCTTATGTGGCAATAAACCTTAAGATAACCTTAAAAAACCTTGATTTAACCGTAAGTCTTGGTAGAAACCTTAACTTTATTTAATGTGGGAAGAAACCTTAAGATAAACTTAAAAACCCTTTCTACCTTAAATCCCGGTAGAAACCTTAACTTTATCTAATGTGGCAAGAAACCTTTAGAAACCTTAATTTGATTTGAAGCCCCGGTAGAAAACTTAACTTTTCTTAATGTGATAAAAACTTTAAGTTAAACTTAGGAAACCTTAATTTAATCTTAACCTCTAGCAGAAACCTTAACATTACCTCATTTGGCAAATGTAGGGATATTGAAAATCGTATATTTATTCTAAAACTAATTGAGTAAGTATAGAATATACCTGTAATTATATATTGGGTAAAGTGAAAAGTTTTTAGCATATTTATTTTCTTTTCTTGGCTCCTTTTGTTAAATTCTAATTAGATAAAAGCAAAGCGCTGTCGTAAAAGAAAAATGTTGCTAAGCAACAAGAAATCATTGTCAATGAAAATTATTTTCATTGACAACATTTTAGAATATAACAGCAATAGGTTGTGGATTTATATGAATATAAGATCTAAAGTATAAGATATGGACGTTTTATGTATTCTACCATTAGTTTTCTCTACATTTTTTTTTAAGTTGACGAATTATATTGTGAATTGAATTACCATGACCAGAAAATCTGGCGAACACTTACGCACGACATACAGAAACACTGGACAGCTGTTTCGACCTTATTAGGTCTCATTAGCAGTGTATACCGCGATCTCCATCTCCGGATTTTCTAGTTATGGTAATTCAATTCACAATATAATTCGTCTACTTAAAAAAGAAAAGGTAGATCTATATCCTTGTTTTTGAGGTCATGATGGTTACGCGGGTGCGTATTTGTAATCATCTTGGGAAGACGTGGCCATGGAGGTGACCGTGTCCTCTGTAAAGAGTACTGATGTAACTTGCAAGACACATCCAGATTCATTGGCCGCGCAATTACAATGACTGGTTGGTTAGGTGTCACTTGTGTGCGGTGTGGACTGTTGGCTCGGTTGTAGAGTTTCGGCTCTGTGGCCGCTGGTTCGATCTCCGGTGGTGGAGATAGACTGCTGATGAGACCTAATATGGTCGAAGCAGCTGTCCAGTGTTTCCGTATGTCGTGCGTAAGTGTTCGCCGGATTTTCTGGTCATGGTATTTCAATTCACATTCAATTCAAGTAGACCCCAAACATTTTCTGTATGTCTAGGGTTCGACCTATACAGCAGAATTTCGAGCTAAAAATCTTGAGGTCGACTTGTACACCGCAATTTACGGTACTGCATTTAATAAATATCAAAATTATGAGAAAACTAATGTTTCAAATTTCACCTCGATGGTTGCTTTTGATAAGTTTTAGGCAAACTACCTCAAAAGACTTAATTTAATCTTTGTCAACCATTTGGACCATCCAGTGATGAGATCTTTGTCGAGATATTTTATAACAGAGCAACACGCAATGGTGAAAATTAATTTTTCTAACTAAAAATTTTGGACAAAATTCAGGATTTACTATATTCACTAGTAATTGGAACTACAATAATCTTTACACACACACACACACACACACACACACACATATATGTATATATGTAAGTTGTAAGTTGGCCGGTCATAGTTGAGGGCGACCCGAAGGCTCCTTTTTCCTAAGCTACTACACCGAGGTATCGGGGAGGGCGTTACTCTTTTCCCTGGATTGCTCCACTTGACCTTGATCTATGCCTTATACTGCTGAGTGTTAAAAAAAGTGGCATCAAGTACCATTTTTTGACCAGGGATTGAACTCCAGTCTTCTGTGCCATTGGTAAACACTATAACCAATATGCTAATCGGCCAGTATAAATAGGGAGCCTAAAGTTCACCCTCGACTACGATCGGCCAACTTTTTTACAATATATACATATATATATATATTTAGAGAGAGAGAGAGAGAGAGTATCGCCGATCAATAAGTAGACCCCAAACAACTTTTTCATCAGTTAATTTCTCCGAATATTCTAGATAGCAGGATTTTATTATTTGGAATAATCGAAAACCAAAACTGACATCATTAGATATTGTTTATGACTAATGTATAAAAATTCAGTAATAAAAATAGTGTTTTGTGTATGACACTAAATTGCATCTGGTGTTTAACCTTAAGTTCTGGATCTCAGAGGAGTGTACGACTTCATTTCCATTACTCCCCGGTCCATTTTGTCCCAGAGTGGTAGTACCTATTAGGGTCCCATGTATGATCTGTTTGGAAATCACTACTTTGATATAAGACTACTTGAAACCATATGATTACGTGCAAACAACTGATTATTATCAAATTGGAATAGTTAATTGACACCATATAATTTTGTAGAAATTATTTGTATTAGATAAGAATACTTTATACCATATAACTGTATACAAAAATTATCGACAAATGAGAAGATGAAATTTTAAAAATGCAAGGAAACATTAAAAAATAGTTGTGTTTACAATTAAACCTTTACAAATGAATTAAATTTCTGCATTAAATAACCCATAAAGAATTGATATGCCGTTAAGCGAACAAACAAACCAATCATGTAGTTATCCCAAAATAACTACCCACCACTTTTATATATTTATGCAATTCTATTTTTTGGCTACAAGGGTGTTCCAATTTGGAAATTTTTTTTGATGATGGCGAAGAATCTGTTCTCTAGTCAGCCTCTACTAAACGTACTAAAACTGGCAGGCCCTGATGTCTGCAGTAATAACCGAAGGAAGCAGTCACTTCCTGAATGAATCACTTTGTGTCGGTTACGTTATCAGAGATCAAAACAGTTTCTCCGACACTTGATGTATCTTATTTTGATTTAGCAAACTAATCAAACAGACAATTTACAAGGACAAGAAAAAAAAAAAAAATGAAAAAAAAAGAAAAAGAAGGATGCAAACGTTTATCCGACTATTTTTACCAATACGCCAAGACTATTCAACGTCTAAAACCCAAAATCAGTGAAGATTTTTACAGGATTTTCTGAGTTTACCAACAAAACACTGGGTTTGTTTTTTTGTTAGTTTGGATTTTATGGCGTATCAACCTTTGTAGCTTATTTAATGCCAAATCCATTTTTATACAAATGAACAGTTCTATTTCAAGCAATTCAGTTTAACATAAGTACACAGTTTAATTGTCTAAAACATTTCTATTTCAAGCAATTCAGTTTAGTATACATACGCAGTTTACATCACAAAATAGTTCTATTTTGAGCAATTCAGTTTAGCCTAAGTACGCAGTTTACATGTCAAAACAGTTCTATTTCAAGCTGTTCAGTTTAGCGTAAGAACGCAGTTTAGTTATATTTGACCCTAACAAATGCTATCACTCCTGGACAAAGTGGTCCAGAGAGCGATGGCAATGAAGGAGTGCTCGGCATTCCCCTAAGCTCCAGCAGTACTGGAACCCTACCATCAGATTATTTAGTGTCATATCCAGGACACACGCACGCATCTGAGACACACAAACACGCAAACGCATTAAAACATAGACAGGACGCAAACTTTAGCTGTTTCTGAACCGTCATTTCTTCATATTCTTATTTGATTATTTTGGCCACATGTATTAGATATACCATATATTAATCCAGATTGGTGTTTTTAATTTCTTCAGGAGTGAATACGAGAAACTTCTTCCTTTCAGATTATCAAGTCGAATACTTATATTCCACGGCTTTCGGACAAGAAAATAAAAACTGACTTTCTTCGTTCATAAAAACAGTCGATAATTGTCTAGTGTTGTGTCAACACTAGACAATTACCGACTGAGCCAGCGACTGTATAACTCGTTTAATCCGTAGCTAACAGAAAGGTTTGAGATTTGAGAACGATCATAGATCCAAACTGAGTCGCATAAGTCAAGACAACTGCAAGGCAGTACCAGAGGGGCCCACAAGATATATAAAAGCGAGTTACAGTTATATTAGTCAGAGCGGAAATACTCTCCTATATTCAAAATCAATGTATTCAAAGTAGCAGCTTAGCCTTAATCTAGTGGCTACATTGTGTGTGTGTAAAATAGCTTTATGTGAGTAAAAATGATGTGGGAGAGAAAGTGTATTTATTCTCTCTTATATTAGCAGATATAGCAAGAATTTTCATCAGCAGTGGTATCTGTAATGGTAGTACGAATAAATCTATGTAAGGAATATTTTCATACGATTTAGAATAATTAAGCAACGTTGAAATTAAATGCATTCTTGAAGGAAGAGAATGTTAGATTTTCGCTCAAAAGAAATGAAACTAAAAGTCTGAGTGGGTTACAGAATAAATTCGTAAAACCTGCTGGTTGGTACATTATTTTTATCAGTTATTTATAAGATTGAGGTAAGATTGAAATTGGATTAAAAAAGTTAATGATTTATCTATGATTTTAATTGGTTGAAGATGTATTTTTTTTCAATCTACGAGAGAAAAGATTTCTTAAATAATTTGGGTTTTGACCCTTCAGATTTTTCGCGGTATCTCGAATATTGTCGTCTTAAAGAAATTTTAAAGAGAGTGCGTAAGCGGCAATTTGTCAATAAATGCAAAAATACGGATACCAAAATTACAACGTCTCGAACTTATTTTTTGGCACAAAAATTAACACTTTTTAAAGAATGGAAATCAGTTGATTTTTCCATATATATATGATTTGTTAGGGAATAATTTGTAGGAAAATTTTGAATGAGCCTGAGCTTATTTGTGTCCGTGCAGTTATGGGGTTTATGAAAGTTTTTTTTATTGGTTGTGGTTAATTGTTGTTGGGAAATTCTGAGATTTGTAAACTAACTCCTTTTCTTCTTACCCCATTCACTTGTTATCTTCTTTTGTTTGTCGAAGATATAAAAAAATCAAGGACGGAAAGAAAAAGACAAGGATGCCTTTTGTTGGAATTCGGGTAGACATCTTGCTTTCAGTCATGCGATACAAAAAATTACGCCTTCTCAGTAACAAGGCTGGAATACGGTTGATACTAAGCTGTAGCTTGCCGCTGCTCATACATGCTTTAGTCATCTCTGATTGGCCGACTTCTGCTGCTACTGACGGGCAAGTTTATAAATACTTGCTAGTAATCTGTAGACAGCACGTATATATTCGACCCTCACCCAAACAATCCAACACGCCCCTCCTGTTTTGGTGTCTGAGGTGGAGTCTTCCACATAAATACATATTGAATAAAAAATAGTGAATATTTTTTTGAATTCCCAGCGGTTAGAGTGTTCGCCAATGACCCGGGAGACCTGGGTTCAATCCCAGGTCGAGTCATACCAAAGACTTTAAAAATGGAACTTGATACCACCTTGCTTAACACTCAGCATTATAAGGTACGGTTCAAGGGTAAAGTGGAGCAATCCTGGGAATGGAGTAGCGCCCTCCCCTACACCTTGGTGTAGTAGCTATCGAAAAGGGAGCCTTCGGGTCACCCTCGACTATGGTCGCTAACTTTACTTTACTTTTATTATTAATACAATTATTATTTGTTTATTTTTTTTTTTTTGTTTAATCGACTTAAAATCTCCATAAGTGATTTAGTTTTTTGGGGGGTTAGGATTAATTGGCTAGTTTATTGTCATATCCGAGACATTCGTTTTGGGGCGATTTTATCCCTTTACTGAGATGCAGTCGATGTATTCTTCTTCCCAGTCGACTGGGGTAACAATGCCTAATTCCCTAAGTTAAAACTTAATTGCCAACAATAACCTTTCTGAAAGTGTTTCATTTTATTCCTGTCATTGGCCTCGTAAACACGACGGCTACATTTTTTCTGTTTCAGTGTATTCTAAAAGAATGGGCCTTTTATTCATTTCATCACGTATAAAATGAAATTTTATATCAATATGTTTCGATCTTTAATGGACGACTTGGTTTTTTCAAAAACAATACTGTACTGATTATCACAATAAATATTTGCTGGGTGTTTAAGGGACCCTAGTTCCGTCATAGCTTTCAATAGTGCTCTAAGATACAGGGTTTCTTGACTTGCTAATGAGATAGATGGCTAGTATATATTTGACCATCCCACAAACAATCCAACACCTTTTGACTCAAATTTTATTTTTGGGTTTTAGGACTATTCTGTGGTGCAGAATGTTTTCCTGAACTGGTAGAAATAGTCGCGCTCCCCGAGACAAGGTGTTAAAGTATATTATGGAATAATCTTCGGCAAGTTATAAGTTTGAAGGTCCGTCGTGTGTCTCGCTGTTACAAGCAGGAGACGCAGCGCGCTGCTATGCCCCGGAACTCAGCCAGCACAAGCACTCCCAAATAGTAGCTGAGAGAAAAAAGGTCTGTCGATCGCATCCGAGGCGAAAAAAGATTATGAAACAGAGTTTCTATTTGGCGCCAGGAAGCTCCAAATTTTAGGCATTCGCTGATTTCGTTTTCTGCCAGAGGCTTTGGGGTAAACTGTTAGTTTTGTATTTTATCTATTTTATTTGTTTATGTTATGTTTCTTTTTAATCCCCTCATAATTAAATGGTTTCAAGTATTGTTATCTGACACAAATAGCTCTATGTGCATACTATTGAATAGTTTCGAGTATTGCTATTTATTGTTTGTACACTGTTAAATGGTTTCGAGTTTTGCTATTTAACTGTAATAATTCTATTCAATATTAATCATTTGTTTGCTTAGAGTTAAAAATTTAAATAGATCTATTTGACTTATTTGATGGGATTCCAACTGTTATTATTATTCCGGATCAGAGTAAATATGTGAGTAATTGTAATAAAGAAGTGACTCTACACTCTCAAGGGCTGCAGTCGGCCCAGTCAGCTCGGGCTGTAGAATACAACGACTGCTTCTCTGTTGAAGGGTAACACACCCCAACTAGTGTCCTGGATATGATATTAAACAATCTAGTAATGAGGTTCCTGTCTTGGAGCTTTGGGGTATTTAGAGTACCCCTTCATTGCCGGTGCTCCCAGGTCCACTCTGGCCCGGATTGATAGCACCTGATAAGGGTCCTATCTGTGGGTCAAATAGAGTTGGTTGACATCTAAACTGTGTACTTATGCCAAACTGAATTGTTTGAAATAAAACTGTTTTTACATCAAATTGTGTGCAAACAAAAAACTGTACTAATGCCAAACTGAATTGTTTGAAATAGAACAATTTAGATGTGTAAAATGGATTTTTATCAGTAAGAGTTTTCGGACTATTGTCTTCATCTTTATTGTTTTTTTTCACAACGTTTCGGCCACTGTATCCTCCGGCCTTCCTCAGGTGTCCCCTGTTTATCTGGGCATAGAAATGAATTAACCAAGGAAATCATTTTAAAATTTTGACTGTTGATCAAACAAGGCATTCAAGAACTTTAAAGATCTTTCGCAAATAATGACATCATTGCTTTTCTCGCATATCCGAGAAGAATTACAAAAGTTTTATGAGATGATTTTTATGAGTAAGAGTTTTCGGACTATTGTCCCCATCTTTATTGTTATTTTTTATCTAACCTTTTTAATTATCGGTTCCCATATTGTATTCATCTATATACTTGGTTGACTCAGCAGGTCATTGCAGCCCAACATATGTGCTAATTCCTTAAGGTGTCTAATCCTCCAATGTTCAGCTCAATCAATTATTTCAACTTCATCCTATAAGGGTAAATGGTTTCCCTTTTCCTTCCATATATGGTCCGCCATACCCGATTTTTGAATCTCACCTCGTACTACTGCCTTCCGATGTTCTTTTTGCTTTACTTTTTGTGGGTGACCTATCTCGCCTTTGTATATTTTACCACAACTGCAAGGGATGGAGTAAACACAGTTCTTGATATTGTTGAATTCTGTTGGTGGCTTGACCCGGAAGAGATATCTCTGGAGAGTTGAATCACTTGTGATTACTGTCCTGATGTCATATGGACTACATATCTTTTGGATCATTTCGGCTAGTCCTTTGACATAAGGCAGACATACTGTGGTGAGTTTACGGTTATTGTCCTCCATCCTTCTATCCAGGTTTCTTGGACCCGATATTATGCGCTCTGGTTAGTTGTTACAATGGAAGTTATGTCTCAAACTAATCATTTCTTCTTGATATGCATTAGTATCGCTACCGATGGTTTTTGCTTGATGTTGTAAGCAACAGACTATTCCTTTCTTTACCGTATATGGATGATGGGATTTGAAATTGAGGTACTTTTCGGTGAAGGTGGGTTTACGATACCCAGATGATTTGAATCCTTGCTCTGTGCGTGTTACTAATACATCGAGGAAGGGTAATTTGTTATCTTGCTCTTTCTCTATAGTGAACTGTATCCTATTTACCAACCCCTCCGCTCGGGCAGGATATGACACAAGGTCAATTTTTAAGCGGAGTTTAACAGGTTTTAATTCAGAGTTTTCCTTCTCCTAGACTAGTTGCCTGACCAAGGCTGAAGAACCTAGTCTGTCCTACTATTTAGCCATAGTTGGAGGGAGAATAATTGGATTCATACCTTCCCCAAGGGTATTAGTGCTATGTGAAATGCAATCAGTCTCGTCCAGGATTTGAACTCGTGTCGCCATAGTGAACTGTATAGATGGTCGGATTGAGTTCACGTGATCAAGTAATGTCTGAACATCTTCCTGATGAGGCCAGAGAATGAATTTGTCATCAACGTATCTAAGCCGCATAGATGGCTTTAGTGATGTAGATCCTAATGCCATTTCTTCGAAGTATTCCATGTATATGTTGGCCAGCACTGGTGACAAAGGAGAACCCATAGCCAGTCCTTCTTCTTGTCGGTATATATCAGATCCCATCCCGAAATAGGTTGTCTCCACATAGAAAGTCAACATTTCCATTAGATTATCTATCGGGATACAAGTGCGTTTTTCCAGCAATGGATGTGCAGCCAGTTTATCCTGTACTAAAGTAAGTGTCTCATCAGTAGATTCCCTTGTAAACAAACTTACTACACCCAAACTCACCATCTGGTCAGAATGAATGGGGGCATCATTGATTTTCTCCACAAAATGGGCTGAGTTCTTAACATATGACGGGGACTTACCAGTTAGTGGGCTGATGATCTTCACAAGGAAGCGGCTCAATGGATGACATGCTGAACCGCGGTTGCTGATAATGGGTCTCAATGGAATGCTATCTTTATGAATTTTTAGAAGGCCATATATGGGTGGTAGCTTTCTGCAAAGTTGAATTAGCTGTCTGTATTTTGTTTGTGGTATGAGATCTTTATTTTTATCAAGGATCTGTGACAGCTTCCTTTTCATCTTCAGGGTCGGGTCTTTCTTTACTTTACAATAGCCACCATTACTAATCAAGTCCGACAGTAAAATGGACTTGGCATTACATAACCAAAAATGGTTGATGTGCCATAAAACCAAACCAAATGAACCCTACCAACGGATGCAGTTTAGGGTGATAACCTAAACACTGTCTTCTTGAGGGGTGTGTCATAACCCTCTGCAGGGGTAGGGTTGGTGTAGGGTTGCTGAGACTTGAGTGTAGGGCGGGAATGGAAAAGAGAATGTGTATGTGTGTGGTGTGTGCGTGTGTGTGTGTGTGTGTGTGTGTGTGAGAGAGAGAGAGAGAGAGAGAGAGAGAGAGAGAGAGAGAGAGAGAGACTTGGGTGTTATATGTACGTTTAATTTATATGAATGTTGATTTCAAAGTAAATTTGGCGTAAGGCTAATAAAATTTATGTGATTTTTACGAGTTTTTTTCTTCTATGAATAAGAACTGCCGTCTGGGTGGGAGTTAATTTTTTGTTTTCATCTTTTTTTTTCTTTCTTTTTTTTCTAAGGAAATAAAACTCGCACGTTTTAAAAACAAACGCTGGGACATGTAAAAGAACAACAAAAACGAACAAACAAACAAACAACAACCCACAAGCAGAATGTTTATAGATCATGTTTTCAAATTCGTAAGCCGTAATTCAAGCAAAAATATGTACCCTTATCCACTCTCAGATACGCAGCTAGGCGTATATAATCCCATTTACATTCTTGTACATAGAAAAAGAAATACTGTTCACACACACACACACACACAGAGTTGCATAATTAACTTTTTCCTCGTCAATTAACAGGAGGAAAAATTATTCTGTCCTACGGTTGAGTTGAGACTCTGCATGTTTTGTTGATATGAATGATATCTTTGTGTCTTATTTGTTTATTATGCCATATGAACCTTTGTTGGTTATTTAATACCAAAACCACCCTTGTAGAAGAATAATGACTCATTTTAACCCATAGCAAGGGGTATAAAAGAGTTCATGCCTTTCCCAAGCGTATTAATCCGAAAACATAATAGCATAACTGGAGTTCGAACCCGCATACTACGATCTCACAATCCAGCCCGTTAGCAATTACACCCTGCGGTAACTCACCCATTATATGTTTCGCTTTTATATCTACGTCGTCAGTTGTTATGCTTTGATAGTTGCTACACTTTTGAGTGATACAATTAAATTCCTTTTATATTTGCACGTTCAGATGCTTTCCGAAGATGTATACATTTACCCAACCCTTCCACCTTGAACAGGGGAAGAGACAGAGTGAATTTTTAAAGCAGAGTTTAACAGCTTTGAATTTTTCTTCTCTTAGACCGATTGTTTTACTAAGATTAAAGAACGCACTCTGTCCTACTAGTTATCCCTAGTACTCAGTTTTCCAGCTTTTTAGCTGGGCCGTCTTGCATTCGTGCCGGATGTAATATCAATGATCAATTGCAGACTCGAGGTTGAAAGCCCTCCGGCTTCGGCTGGGCATCTTCGAGTGGACGAGCTGCATTGATAACATTGTAAAACACTGGACTCCCGGGTTCAGATCAAGCAATAATCAGGCGCCCGTGTCGAACTCACGAATTGAGTGAATCCATGTCCAGCTGCTGGCTCACATTGCACTAAGTGTGCCGATGACCTGCATAGTCCGGCAGGGCTCAGGCCTCGGCTCGTCCCCGACCTCCACCTACCTTAACCCCCAACTATAAGCCGACCTTGTGTCATGACCTTGTGTCAGGTCCTGCCTGGTGGGAGGCACTGACAAATATCTACTATTTATCCCAAGCTAAAAAGAATAGCTGGATGTATACATTTCCCAAAGATACTTGCTATGAAATGCAAAACTCACACAATGTAGATATATGTTGATATTGTCATGTATGAAGATATAGTAAGTAAAGTTGGTGTCAATTGTCGAGGGAGACCCGAAGGCTCCCTTTTCAATAGCTACTACACCGAAGTGTAGAGGAGGGTGCTACTCCTCTCCCTGGATTGTTCCACTTTACCCTTGATACGTACATTATAATGCTGAGTGTTAAGCAAGATAGTATCAAGCATCATCTTTTGTGTCTTTCGTATGACTCGACCTGGATTGAACCCCGGTTTGCCGAGCCATTGGCGAACACTCTACACATAGTTCAATTAGTATAATGCTATCTGACAACACACACACACACACACACACACATATATATATTTGTATATATATATATATGAAATACTCCACGAAGGTTGATATGCCATTAAATAAAGAAACCAAACCAAACCAAACAACATTTATCAAATTTGAATTTTAAGTTTTTGTTCGCGTCCAGGTTAGAGACCCCAGTCTATCCTATTTTATTCGTAACCGAAGTATATGGGGCTAAATATGGGTGCATTTTAAGTTGACTTGACGAGTTCATTTCTTTTTAGTGATAATATATATATGTATACACACACACACACATATATATATATATATATATATATATATATATATATATATAAAGATATATATATATTACTTGGTACAGTTTGTGATATCGTCGGACGATTGCAGATTGCATGAAACCCATGTGACCCTGAGATTCATGCAATCGTCCGACGATATGACAGACTGTACCATGTAACACACACACACACACACACACACACACATATATATATATATATATATGAATATATATATAAATGCTCTATCATCGATATTGAGCACTATTTAACAATACTGCAACATTTGGTCTTCCAATAACTCATCTCTCTCTCTCTCTCTCTCTCTCTATATATATATATATATATATATCACACATACACACACCGGAGTGGTAGTACCTGTTAAGGTCCCATCTATGAGTCAAGTACATCTGTTTAAAAACTTGTATTAATCAGGAATGCAAGATACCACATAGCCAAAGTGGCAACAACAAAAAAGAAAGAAAAGAAATAATGACTGAAATGGAACGTTGAAAATATAAATAGTTATCAAAGCTTGCAAATTATTTGTGTGGGATAGGAATACTTGAAACCATAAAACTATGTACAAACAAATGATTATTATCATCGTCAAATAAAAAAGAATGTAATCAAAAACTTATTATAGTGGAACGTTGAAAATATAAATGGTTATGATTATAATGAAAAATTTACAAATGAATCAAATTTCGTCTTTAGATTACCCATTGGAATTTGATATGCCGTCAAAAAATAAACCTAAACCAAAGCACACACACACACACACACACACACACACACACACACACACACACGTATATATATTGTTCTGGTTTGCTTTCTTTGTTTAAAGGCGTATCAACATTTGTGAGTCATTTAATGCCAAAGACCTTCTTGTAGAAAAACAGCAGCTATATATATAGTTGATCTGAAGAAGTCCTGTTAATTTTTTGAGCATTAATATCAATGCTTTTTAACAGGATGGTTTGTTTGTTTGTTAGTTTGTTTGGGTTTTATAGCGAATAAACCCTTACAGGTTATTTAATGCCCAAACTATTTTTATACAAATAAACTTCTATTTCAAACAAGAGTGGAACTGGGAGCAACAGTAATGAAGGGGTACTCCGTATTCCCCAAAGCTCCCACAGTGGAACCCCGCCATCCAATTGTTTAGCGTCATATCCAGGATACTTATTGAAGGGTTCTCACTCCTCTGCAGAGATGCAGTCGGTGTATTCTACAGCTCCAGCCGACTGGATTAACAGGATGGAAATAAATGTATGATCTTAATGTGACCGATTGTTGTTTTTTTATTTTGAAAAAATTATTTGCTCTGTAGATTTTATTTGCATTGAACTCTTGACGGGAATGATTTAACTTTTGATATCTTGTATCAAAAAATTAAATTGTCCTGCATGGAATAGTTCCCGACTCAGGATTAATTAGATTGATTACTGACTTATATATATATATATATATATATATGTGTGTGTGTGTGTGTTTGAGTGTCGAAAGTACTTTGGAAGCATACGGCGCCTTCCTAAATTATTCCATAGCAAAATCAGAAGACCCTACAGAGGCTGTTGTTACCAAAGTTTTCATATGGGCCCACTCATTGAATAATCAATCAGATTTCTCTTAAGAGTGGGTCTTGTTATCATTAGCGTGATGTAAAACCGTGATCTACCACCTGGAAGGTGTTGCATATTTACAAAGAATTACACAGCCAAATGAGCAATTTTCAGCTCTTTACTGAAGATGTGTTCAGTTTTATATATAGAGTTCTGGAATAGGTAAATTTAATCAAAATATCTTGGGAAAATATATCAGTAAGGTCTCAGGGAACAATGGGTTAAACGTCAGAGCGTTTTATATTCATCTTTTTTAAATAGAATTTCGCTTTTTTCTGTTTCATTCTTCCATTTGGTTTTACTTTCTTTCTTTCTTGCTTTCTTTCTTTCTTTCTTTTAACAATTCTTTTTCACTTATCAGCTTTCTTTCTTTCTTTCTTTCTTTCTTTCTTTCTTTCTTTCTTTCTTTTATCGATCGTCTTTCTTTCTTTCTTTCTTTCTTTCTTTCTTTTAAGGATTGTTTTTCACTTATCAGCTTTCTTTCTTTCTTTTTTCTTTCTTTCTTTCTTTTTTCTTTCTTTCTTCTGTCGTTTTTCTTTCTTTCTTGTCGAATCCCTGTCACGTAGTGGATAACGTGCTGGATTGCGAAATCGTAGTGAGCGAGTTCGAATTACAGTCGCGCTATTACATTTTCTTTCAGACTAATACTCTTTGGAAAAGCATGAATTCCCCTAAACCCCTTAAACTATGAGTTAGATACTATCATTACAGTTCTTTTATAAGGATGGCTTTGATATTAACAACCCCATGAAGGTTGGTATGCGACAAACACAAAAATTCTTTCTTTCTTTCTTTCCAAAGTTCTGCTAGTACTGTTGGCCAGAAAAAAATATTAAGTTTCAAATTTATTTCTCAAACATTGTGAGTCCTCATGGCGTAATGGCTAAACTGCTGAACTACGACATCGAAGGAAGTGAGTTCGAACTCTAGTCACGCAATTACGTTCACTTTCGGACTAATGCCCTTGAGAAAGGTATCAGCCCCCTTGAATCTCAAAGCTATGCGTTAAATAGTATCACTGCCATTCTTCTACCAATTGTACTAAATAGAGCTATTGCAATATTTGAAATTATTCAACTGTCTGCAAACAAATGAGTTCTGGCTCGTTTAAAAACGCTACCTAAATCATATATATTACAGGATTTGGCTTTGAATGGCTCACATGGGTTGATATGTCATAAAAACCAACCGACGATAGTGACACGTCGTTGGAGCCATGAGTATGGACGTGCAACATTCATTATTTCCTGACCAGGAGGCATAGTGTGGCCCCAGATGGGTTGGCATGCCGTTAAAACCAACCAATCAAATACTCTAAAACCATTTCTAATAAACTGTGCTCTGGAGAATAAATACAAAAAAAAACCCCAAACAAACAAAAAAAAAAAACCCGGGAAGATTCACGGCATGAAAAAGAAATTGTTCATTGCACTGACTGTATGGAATTCATAACACAATGTATAAGAACGTTGCAAATAAAATGGCGCGGTTTTATCATTATCAATTACAAAATAGGAAGAGAATCAAAAAATATACACGAAGCAATTTTTCTATTGAAAGAAATGAATTACTAAATGTGGACATTTCTTTTCAATTTTTTTTTCCTTCAATGCACACAATTCTAATTTAGTTAACATGCAGGTTTCTCTGTCGCTCTCTCTGTCGCTCTCTCTCAATCTCTCTCTCTATCTCTGTTTAGCGGGATCTTTCTCTTACCTAATATCTATCTACTCGTATTTTTTACTGTCTAATCTTTCCTATTCCATCTCTAATGTCTTTTCCCGCTTCCTCTTTCTTTCTTTCTTTCTTTCTTTCTTTCTTTCTTTCTTAATGAATAGGTTAATTCTTTCTTTCTTTCTTTCTTTCTTAATAGGTGAATTCTTTTCCTTTCGTTTCCATCAGTCTTTCTTTCTTTCTTTCTTTCTTTCTTTCTTTCTGAATAGGTTAGTTCTTTCTTTCTTTCTTTCTTTCTTTCTTTCTTTCTTTCTTTCTTAATGAATAGGTTAATTCTTTTTTTCTTTCTTTCTTTCTTTCTTTCTTTCTTTCTTTCTTTCTTTCTTTCTTATTCAACCGACTACTTTTTCCTTGCTTATTTTCTCTCTAATTTCCTTCTCTAATCTATCCACCTCTTCACCCCTCACTTGTTCTATTTCAACTCTATTGTCCCTCTCTCAACTTAACTTTTTTATTTCCCTCTCTTTCTCCCGGTCACATTGTAAAGTCTTTCTTTCTTTCTTTCTTTCTTTCTTTCTTTCTTTCTTTCTTTCTTTCTATTCGTCCTCCCTACGGACGCATTCACTTCTACTGTACGTAATTACCCAAAAGGAACACTTTCTCTCAGCCCATTAATTTGCTCTGGTTCTCATTTCGTCTCAACAGGCCGCCGCAAAAAATCACAATAGTCGAATGAACACTGAATCCGGGCTTGGCGGAGGAACGACGTTTCGCTTCTCACAAGCGGAACGCAACTTTTACACCTGGGCGTATTCATCCATGTTCAGTAAACAAAGTAAAAGAGGAAGAAAAAAAGAAGAGAGAGAGAGAGAGAGAGAGAGAGAGAGAGAGAGAGAGAGAGAGAGAGAGAGAGAGTAAAAAACAGGTATCAGAAACTTAGTAGATGTTTCCTTCCTGCAATCTATCTATCTCTCTATCTATCTATCTATCTAGAGAATGAAAAACAATGTCAGAAACTTAGTAGGTCTCTCTTTCGGGTTATCTCTGTCTGTCTGTCTGTCTGTCACTCTCTCTCTCTCTCTCTCTCTCTCTCTCGATAGATAGATAGAAAGAGAGAGAGAGAGAGAGAGATGAAAAACAGGTGTCAGAAACTTCGTAGATCTTTCTCTCCGGCTATCTATGAATGGGGAGAGAGAGAGAGAGAGAGAGAGAGAGAGAGAGAGAGAGAAAGAGAGAGAGAGAGGCAGGGGAAGAAGAGCAGATGAATATAATTGTGTAGATAGAGTGTTATGAATAGACAGAGCCATGAACATTCTAGGATAGATAGATGTAAACAGAAGGAGCAGTGAAAAGACTTGAATCGATTTATAGACAGATGTAGACTGACATAGCAATGAACAGACAGCGGGTGATGATTGAATAAAAATAGCTAGATAGGAACAGAGAAAGTGATGAACAGCTCAGGATAGATATATAGATAAATAGATTGACGAACGAAGTGTTGAAAAGACTAGCATAGATAGATTAATAGACCGATCGATCGATAGATAGATATAGACGGACAAAATGATAAAAAAAAAGACGGATAGATAGATAGATAGATAGATATGGATTGACAAAAACAGAGAACGAGAACGAGAAAAAAGGAACGAGAAAAAGAAGGACAGAAAGAAAAAAGAAAGAAGAGGGGGAAAACATATATCAAGAAGAAGAAGAAGAAGAAGAAGAAGAAGAAATGTTTTTGTCTGTATAAAGTAATTATTTGAAAAAAACTTTTTTGCTTTACCGACAAACAATCTAGCAAAACTATCATGGCTGCCGTATAAAAATTCATTATCCATCTGATTAAAACCAGGCTGAAACATGAGAAGTGAATAATGATTATTACTGACAGCAGTCAAACGGGTCGGGGATGGTGGATATTCGATTAGTTGTGTAAGTTTGGGTGAAGAGGTGGCGAGATATCAGTTGACGAATTATTTGGATTATTGTGATTAATTTTTTTTTTTTTTTCATTCGCTTTTGTTTATTTTTGAACGATATTTGCAAATTTTATGGTTCACGGAAAACCAAAAACGATGCAAAATTTCTAAAATGTAGTTTGGTTTGGTTTTATGGCACATCAGTCATGGTACGTTATTAATGCCAAATCAATCTATCTATCAATCTAAACAGTTCAATTTTAAACAATCCAGTTTCGCATAAGTACACAGTTTCAATGTCAAAAAACAATAAATTACCCAACAATGTTTGACATGCCGTAAAATCTATCTATCTATCTATCTATCTATCTATCTATCTATCTCGCCCGGTCAGTGGGTTTAGGACACGCTGACTGCATTCTCTGTAGAAGGGTTAGACCCCACCCCACAAACAAATAGGTGTGCTTAGTATGAAACAAACATGTATTTGCTAATGAGGCTCCATTTCTGGAAATCTGAAGAGTGTGTTGTATCTTTTCATTGGCATTACTCCCAGGTTAATTCTGAGGCAAGGCGATAGTACTTGTTAAGACCCTATCTATTGGTTCAATAGATAGGTTTGAAATGGCATATAGCTGTACATTATTTGTATTAATAATAGTTAATTGAAGTGACAATTCTTTACAAAGGTTTGTTTTGCTTGGGTTTGGTTTTATGGCATATCAACCATTGTAGGTTATTTAATAGCAAATCTTAATACATATATATATATATATATATATATATATATATAAAATATTGACTTCTAAACACATTTGATTGATAACATTTTTTAACGAATCTGAGCTCATTTTTTTCACACAGTTAAATGGTTTCACTCATTTCTATCTAACATGAATAATGCTATTGACTGTTAATCATTTGTTTGTACTCAGCTTGATATTTTCAAGTATTTTTATGTATTACTAACAATTCAATTAAATATCAGTCATTTGTTTACACACAGTTAAATGTAAAACAGTTCTATTTCAAACAATTCAGTTTAGCATAAGTACACAGTTTAAATGTAAAACTTCTATTTGAACCATAGAGAGGACCCTATCAGTTGCTACTATTCTGGGCCACAATGGACCTGGAGCGATAGCAATAAAGGGGCATTCCGTATTCCCCAAAGCTCCAGCATTACTGGAGCCTCAGCATCAGATTGCTTAATATCATATCCAGGATACTCGATGGGAGTCTTACTCCGTCTGCAGAGAGGCAGTCGGTGTATTCTGCAGCTCTAGCCGCCTAGGCTGACTAAGGTTTTTTTTTTTTTGTTTAGTAACATATCAACCTTCTTGGGTTATTAATGCCAAAGCCATTCTTATAGAAGAACAGCAGTGATACTACTTAACCTTTAGCTGGATTCTAAGGAGGTTCATGCCTTTTCCAAAGGTAATAGTCCGAAAGTGAACGTACTAGCTCGATTGGAGTTCGAACTCGCTTACTTTGATGCTGCAGTCCAACACTTTAGTCATTACCCCATGGAGACTCGTCTCTTTTACTAGGATCATTATTATTACTTACTTGAAACCTTTTAACTCTTTGAAAAGAAATGGCTATTTATGAAATAGAAATCGTTGTTAGAAACTATATAATTAATAGTATTAGATAGGAATACTTAGCCCAGTCGGTGAGTCTGTAAAATACACCAACTGCATCTCTGTATAGGAGTAAGACCTCTTCCCAACGAGTGTCCCGGATATGAAATTGAATAATCTGATGGTGAGGTTCCAGTTATGTTGGAGCTTTAGGGGATGTGGAATATCCCTTCATTGCCATCGCTCCTAGGTCCGCTCTGGCTCGGAGTGGTAGCACCTGATAGAGTCCTATCTATGGGCCAAATAGAATTGTTTGATATTTAAACTGTGTACTTATGCAAAACTGAATTGTTTGAAGTAGAACCATTTGATCATGTAACTATGTGTAAACAAATGACTTATGCTTAATTGAACGGTTTGTAATACGTAGCGCTCTCGATCATATGGAAGTCGGACCTAACTGATAAAATGAAACGCAGTTTCTTCCAGGCAGCGGTTGTGTCGATACTGCTATATGGATGCACCACATGGACGCTTACGAAGCGGCTGGAAAGGAGGCTGGACGGAAATTATACAAGAATGTTGAGAGCAGTATTAAACAAGTCCTGGCGACAACACCCCACGAGACTCCAACTATACGGACACTTGCCCCCCATCACAAAAACTATACAAGTTCGACGAACCAGACACGCAGGACACTGCTGGAGAAGTAAGGACGAGCTCATAAGCGATGTACTCCTGTGGACCCCCACACATGGATGTGCAAGAGTGGGACGACCACCACGAACCTACATACAGCAGCTGTGTGAGGACACGGGATGTAACCCTGAAGACCTGCCGGAGGCGATGAATGATAGGGAGAAATGGCGAGAGACAGTCAGGGATATCCGCGCAGGCGGCGCGACATGATGATGACTTGAAAACATTAAACTGTGTGCAAACAAATAATAAAATAGAACTATTCGTATTAGATATAAATAAGTGAAACCATTTACCTGTGTCAAAAAATGAGGCCAGGCTCGTTTAAAAATGTTATTTTCAAAATCTGTTTTGAAATCATATATTTAATATATATATGTATAAAAAGGATTTGGCTTGGTTGGTTGGTTGGTTGGGTTTTATGGCATATCAACCTTTGTAGGTTATTTAACGCCATATCCATTTTTATGTAAATAATCTGTTCTATTTAAAACAATTCAGTTTAGCATGAGTACACAGTTTAATTGTCAAAAACATTTCCATTTCAAACTATTCAAGCAGTTATATGTAACTATTCAGTTAAGTGTAAATACAGTTTTAATGTCGAAAAACAGTTCCATTTCAAATAATTCAGTTTAGCATAAGCACGCAGTTTAAATGTATGTACGGTTTAATTGTCAAAAGCATTTCTATTTCAAGCTACTCAGTTTACTCAAACAATTCAGTTTAGCATAAGAATGCTGTTAGTTCTATTTAACCCTTAGATAGGGCCCTATCAGGTTCTACCACTCCGGGACAGAGTGGACCTGGGAGCGATGGCAATGAAGGGGTACTCCGCATTTCTCAAAGCTCCAGCACTGCTGGAACCTCACCATCAGATTGTTTAGTGTCATATCCGGGACACTCGTTACCCCTCTGCAGAGGTGCAGTCAGTGTATTCTACAGCCTCAGCTGACTGGGCAAAAGGATTTGGCATTAAATAACTTACAATGGTTGATATGCCACAAAACACAACCCAACCAAAACAAGACTAATTGCTTTCGAGATAAACTCGTTCACTAATCCCTCGAGATGGATTTGAAAACAAATAAAATTTTCATTCAACTGAAGTTATTTTTACCAGTTAATTTTTCGTTGTTTCATTTGTGGCTTATCAACACTTTTCAAAAGTATTTTAAAAGCTTTCAAAATTTTTTTCTTTACTTTGCTTTATATGTTATTTAGCGTTTCTTCTTGGCATATGAAAATAACTGACAAAAATTTGTGGCTAACGTGCTGGACTGTGAAATTGTAGTAGGCGAGCTCAAACCTCAGTCGCGCTATTACATTCACTTTCGGACTAATACCCTTGAGAAAGGTATGAACCCTCTTATCCCTCCAGCTATGGATTAAATACTATCACTGTTGTTCTTTTATAAAGATGGCTTTGACCCGTGAAGGTTATAATGCAATTAAACAAAGAAACAAAATGAAACCTATCGAATACAAATAATTTGCGCACAGCTGTATGGTTTCAAGTATTCTCATCTAATAATAAAATTTTACAAACAATTACATGGTTTCAAGTAGGTGTTTCTATTCATTAATACTTTGTTTGCACACAGTTATATGGTTTCAAATAACTAATTATTATAATAATAATATGGAAGACTAAAAAATATGAGGACAGGTGGAGACAATCCAGACTGCAACGTTACTAAGATCGGCCAGCATACTGAGAAGAGTTCTTTTTATTTAGCTTTTCAAGTTGTGTAACAAAATATCACAGCTGTGGTTGAAAGCAATTAAAAATCTTTTTCAAAGCCTCTGTTCGTGTTTTCCGAGTACGGGTACTTAAGACCATCTTTGGACATCGTCGAGGACGTGGGGGCTTCTGTGTTCTGGAGTTCAGGATTTATTCTCTGATCAAGGAAATATTTTGAGTGGGCGTGTTTATCACGTGCAGATGACGTCATCCGTGAATGCATTGACGACCGGTGCTGGTTTGAAAGTGGAGAGATATCAACTAAGGCTCAAGTGATCGTGATTGTTCGACATTGCACCTTAATCAGATGCATTTTAGTACTCACGCCCATACTAAATGCTGTTTTGATCTTCAGTAAACAATTTAGCTCATTTGTAAACATTTCTTTTAACAACGCACACTTATTCGTAGACATCATATATTCTTGTGTAAATTTGCACTTCTCAAAAACAATGGCCACAGCCAGGAGCATTGCATTTAATTTACTGTCACTTTAAATAGCCCCAAACAGATATTTCTGTGAGAGTAAATATTTTTTTTTGTCTAAACCTCTGGGATGAAGCTTGATAATTTTTATTTCTAAGAATTTTTTTGACTATTGATTTGTTACACCCACAACGTTTCGGCGGATATGTTCTTCGACCTTCTTCAGGTGTTTCATGTCGCACTACGGAGACTACACAGAACCTCAAACTGAACTATTCACATATTCCCCCCGGTTAGACGGGTTCCAATTCTGTCGACGAGGATCGGGTACAAGTATTAAGCTATAGGAAGTAATCCTTGTTACTCTTACCTCTGGTAGAGATTGAACCAGCGATCTCTATATGATTTCACCCAGAAAGCACTTTCTAACAAACGCCTTATCCACTGCGTTATATGTCCTTGCCGGACAATTTAAAGTTAATTTTTAGGATTTATAAACCTAATATCTCCATCAACCCAAGATACTACTATAATATCTATAATATATAATACTATACTGCTATAATATCTGATTTTTTACCCTAACTCACATCGCATTTTTTATCGAGCTTTTTTGATTAATGGTTCCCAGATCGTATTGATCTCTATACTTGGTCTGCTCAACAGGTCAGTGTAGCCCCCCAAAATAATTTTTAATATAAACCAATTCTAAGCAATGTTTTTATTTTTCTTTATTTCGAAAATTCATTATATTTATTGAATAACCATTTAAATATGTTATATTTTTAAATAGAATGCTCAATGTCGGCAAAAGAGAATATATCTTAGGGTAGCGTAGACAGTCAACGGTGCTAGGTAAGACCAAGATTTTTATCACAATAAAAAGCTCCAGGAAAAGATATTTTTTGGAATTATCAGATTGTTAAAGGTGTTTTCATGTGATTGACAGACTTGATTTTGTTTGTTTAATGGCATATCACCCTTCTTGGGTTATTCAGTGTCAAATCCATCCTTCTAGAAGAACAGTTGTGTTACTATTCAAGGATAAGGGGGTTCATGCATTTCCCAAGAGTGTTTGTCCGAAAGCGAACGTAAATATCGCGGGTAAAGTTCGAACTCGCGCACTACAATTTCGCAGGTTAGTATTTTAACCATTACACCACGAGGATACGTGATGTGGCAGTAATTATATATGTATATTAACCTAGGATTTTCTGGGGTAACAAAACTTGTAAAGAGGCCTTAGATTTTTTCAGTGCACGCGATTGAAAATTACTTAGCACTTTGACCTATATCTTAACCATTGAGTTCGTCAAGGTACCGAGAAAGAATGAAGTGAAGAAAGATTTCGAAGCAATAAACGTAATAAATGTACTCTGAATAAAAACAGGATGAATTGGAAAAAGAAAGAAACTGAGTGCAATATATATATAACACTATTTCTTTCAATTGAAAAAGAAGTGTCGTGTTTAATTTCTTTTTTTTTTCAACGTTTCTGGCTTGAACTTGTGAATTTATTTATTTTTAATGTAACTGATGAAAAAAAAAAATGATTAAGACATTTGAATTGCATTTCTTTTAGAAGCAGTCAGATATACACACAAAGAATGCTTTATGAGTGTCTAACAGGTATTGTCGGAAAAAGCTCTTTCTTAATCAGGTCTTATTTTTTATTTTCTAAAGCTCGATTTTATTATTCATTAGGTGTCTAAATAGAAGGGATTTGACTCATTTAAAAAAAAGAAAAGAGAGACCCCCCAAAAAAAAACAAAGATTAAAAAGAAAATGAAGCTTAATATCTTGTGTTTCTTTGTTTTATGGCATATCAACCCTTCTAAGTTATTTAATACCAAAGCCATCCTTCTAGAACAGAAGAGGTACTATCTAATCCATAGCTGGGAAGATTAGGGGGTTCATACCTTCCCAAAGGGTATTTTTCCGAAAGTGAACGTAATAGCACGACTGGAGTTTGAACTCGATTACTACGATTCCGATATATATATATATATATATATATATATATATATATATATATATATATATATATATATATATATATATATATATATATATATATATAAGGATAACTAACATGTGGGAACCTTTTAGCTTGAAGATGGCATAAGTCATAAACTGACAGTCACTAAGTACCTTTGTTTCCACACACACACACACACACACACACACACACATATATATATATATATATATATATATATATATATATATATATATATATATATATCTTCCGTCTCAAATATATCAACA